>JASSUY010016068.1:0-18065 GCA_032466535.1 Forpus xanthops | reverse complement strand
GCCGGCCCCACGGCCGCCGCGAAACCCAGCTCCACGCCATCCGCCATGCTGCCGCCGGAAGGGCCGCCGGCCGGCTTCGCTTCGCTCCGGAAACGCTCGCTCACAGCGGTCGCCCCGTACCGCCCACCTCATAGCGCCCCAAACGGTGTCGGCGGGCGGGACAAGGGCCCTGAGCGCGCTTCCCGCCGCGGCCCTGAGGGGTTAGGGAGCGAGGCGGGGGGGGGGGCCGGAGCAGAGGTGACTGCCGCTAATGGCACGGCTCTAGTCAGGTTTTACATGTAACGGTCATGAAGTAATGAAAACAATGCCCAACTGCCTCAAAATAAAACAACAGAACTCCAACCAAATCCATCCCAAACAGCAAAACCCAATAAGCCTTTCTGGCTATTGCCAAAGGTTTGTGTTGTTCATAAGGGCCTCATGTTACATTTAGCCAGCCAGCAATATATTTTTCTAAATATTAATTTTAATAGCAAGTCTTTTAATTCCCCAGTACATTTTCATATACATTAAATACTTGAAACCAATCACTTTTTGTTACAAGTCTATAAAACTGTATTGAAGTAGCCATTACTGTGCACATCCCGATAAATATTTATCAAAAGGAAAGAAAAATACCAACAAAAAAACCAAACCGGCAATGTTTAATCTGTTTTAAAAACCAAACCACGGTGCGGATACAAATACAATCTAAGCCTCATGGCAACAGTTTCTAAGTGACAAGGGTGCTGAAGAACACCTCCAGACCCCTGACACTGCAGGCCGCTGGGCTGTAGGGAACCTCATTTCCCTGCTCCTATCCCTGGGACCTGCTCCAGCAGGAGGTGGTCTGTGTTCTCAGCAGGCGCTCTCATCTACTCACAGCATCAGGAACCACTCAGAGTCGTGCAGACACAGGTTTCTGTACAGGTATCCTGGCATCTAATGAAAAGAGTTAATACTCATCAGAACAATGGTGTAAATACCACCCCATTAAACTATTTTTTGCCTTATTTTGCTTGATCAATGGGTTGCACAGTGTTTCAAATAAGGGAGATTCAATGCTGCAATGACACCATAAAAATACTGTAAAACAGTAACAAAAAATCAGTAGGATTTTTATACAGATAAATCTAAGGAACTACTAGGGACAAAATACTGTGTCTAGTCTACGTGTATTGTCCAAACTAATTTACAACTTCAGGAGCTCTCTTCAAATTCAAGAGAGAACACTTACCAAACATATCCAGGATTTTATTAACAGCTTCTTGATTTACATTGTAAATGAATCCATTGGACCTACAGTTGAAAGGAAAAAAAAAGCTTCCTCAATTAGTATTTCTTATTAATGTCACTTCTATGCAAATAATCTGAATTAAAGATTTTCATAATTCCATCATATTTTTTCATCCTACCAGCATACATATTAATGACATGGCAGACTCCTAAGCAGACTGTACTTAAGAACAGTTACGGGTCTTTTTATCCTTCTTCTTGTTCACAGTGCTCGTCTCTCTGTCCTCTTGATTTTTATTAGGGACAAGTGCAGGAAGAGAAACTTTTGTTTGTTTTCAATCATAATTTTCAATACTATCTCTCTGAAACTGAACCAAGTCTTCAGCTGATGACAAATTCTGTTGCACTTGATTTATTCCTTTTACTTGAAAGGAGAATTTAGCAACAGACATGTATTTAGCACAGTCAGGTGCCTGGGGACATAACAACAGCAGCACTTTGTGTACTTTTCAAGAGCACTACAAGCCTTAACCAATTCATGTCCTTAACAGAGGCACAAACAAACAGCTTGGGGTCATCAGCTGCCAACTACATTCTGTGAAACACTCAAGACAACGTGTGGACTTGTATCAGGAGCTTTCATGGTCATACTTTTAAATACAGTAAGAAGCTCTATGACACACATTAATTTGATAGCAGGAAATTGCATCATTGTACTTTTGTGTAACAGTTGGGTTTTAATCTTAGGCCCATAAACTATGAACAGTGTTAAAAGATTTTAATGACTAAGCTTTCAAATTGCTTTGAAATGTCAGTGCTGAACCCCACCAAAATTAGTATATAGTATTATATTCCTGATTATTGCTTATCTTGTCTGATGAGGCTTATTGTAACACAGAGTAACCCTTCTATTTAAAATAAGCAGGACTGTTCTCTTTACTTATTGAAGCCATGGGAAAAAACTTTGAAAACCAAAAGATAAAACGAGTTAGAAGAAACCTACTAGTGAGTTAGATGGGTCCCACACGAGTCTTCACAATGAGGGGATGCCATTCTGCTTCTACAGCACTTACAGAAAGGAACTACCTGGGTCTTCAACACGACTCATGTGAATCCAATTAGCCTTCAGCTGACTGGTGCTCAGGCAGGTACTTCATACTAGTAGCTCAGTCGTCAAGAACTGCCAGTAAGACCACCCACTGACTTTTATACACCAAGAACACAATGTACTTACATTTTCTTCTTTTTCACTGCACCTAGTTGCACAAGAGCTGCTAAGGCATTTTTCTGCATGTCAGAAGACAATGCTTCATAACACTGTGTATTCCCTACAGAGAAAGCAAAAACATAACTGAAGGTCTCATCACTGTCCATTAACAGGCTACACTTGTAAAATCCTATTGCAGAACAGCTGTACACACCCTTTTCAAGAAGTTGAAAAACAAAGTTGCGGACTCCAGGTACAAACTGCTTCTCGGTAAAGGCTTCTTTTGCTTCCTTTGAGAGGTATCTGAAAATCAACTAACATTTTACAAAAAAAAAAAAAAATTAGCACTTCTTTCCTATTGATTATCAGCTTGTTATGAATTACACACAGATGTGTCTTCATAGGTAAGTAATAGTTACACTTCGAAAAGTGTAGGAGAGGAACTCAAAAGGTATCAATACACAGAGCATGAGAATCCTAACTTAAAATAAGGTTCCGTATTACTGTAATAGTTACCTTACACATTTATTTACCATCCCTGTTCTCACAATCAAAACTGTGTATTTTTTTTTAAAGCAATACCTGTTTTACAGATGGGAAAAACTGGGCAAATCAGTACAGTTCAGCTCATTCTTATACTACATCGTTAACAGTTTTCGCTAGGTTCACACAGTCTACAGTCCCACCAGTCTTACACTGACATACCTGAGGTTTTAGCCTCCTGTTTTTAACCTCCTGCATTGCTTATTAGAAGAATGCGTTTAGTCTTATTAAAACCTTGCAAAACCAAAGCAATTAAAAGATACAGATGCAATTAATGAGTCTCAAAAAAGCTATCAGACAATGAGATGCAAACTTATTTCTGCACCAGATAGGACAACCCACACAAAATGAATTAAGCAAGAGCTCCTCCTGAGACATGGAGGCACAAAAGCACAGAATGTAATTAGTTCTAAGTAACATTAAGTTTGTTGGCTTTGTAATGGAAAATAACTGAAGTGCTTGAAGGTAGCTGACATAGTTTAGGTTCTTATGACCTTAGTACAAAAAGTGTAAGAAAAACAATAGGAAAACAGGACCTGGGGATGGGGAATATGTCAAGGATGGGCACAGTTAAACTACTGATAAGTAGAAGGACAGGATGATTGCTATGTTTGTGGTGTTAATGAACCCATTAAGCTGGTGTAGACATCTACTGTGGACTAGCAGATGTACAGGATGGGAGCAGTTAAACTACCTCCTAAGTAGAAGGACAGGATGATTGCTATGTCTGTAATGTTAATTAAGTTGATGCTTCAAAGTCATGAAGACTTCAGTTACAAAGATTGTTGGAAGAAGTAAATGCCTCTCAAAGAACACCATTGCATTCTGTATGCATGCGGGGAAACTTTCTGGAAAATGATGTAATTCATGTGTAGCCTCATGAATATGTGTGTAAGCTCAAGTGACTATATAAGGATGGCCTGTGTGGCAATACGGGGACACACATTAGGTGGAGCTATATCCTGTGTCTCCCGGCACTGCAATAAAGAATACCTGCTCGTCAACTTGAAAACTTTGTTGGCAAGTTTGCTCCTGGAATTTTCTCCAAATCACTCCTAAGAAAGTGCAATGAACCTATTAGCAGCACACTCCCTATGAAGTTTATAAACCCACAGGGGGCCAGCACATAACTAAGCAGTTACTGTAACTGGTAAAGTTTGAGCCAAAAGCTGAAATCAGGATCCTGGGGAGAGGATGGTGTTTAAGATATTTATCACTGCTATTTCTCAACTCTTGCAATCCCCAGCCACAAAAACAGTCACTATTTATACTCCAGAAGTATCACAGCTCTCCTGGTTTCCCTATAAAACACATGAGAAAAAAAAAGAACAGCATACCTGATAACCTTCCACAAAAGGTCTGAACATAGTTGACAAGAAAGATACTACAACACTTCCTTTGTTGGTAGGGTAGATTTCCTGTTGATTTGTTTGAATGGCATCACATTTTGTAAGCAGAAAACATCCTTCCTCAAAATCCTGTGGAAGAGAAGCATAACTGAAGTTTTAATGTCTACAATAACTGCAGTTGCCTTTTCCCATGAAATCAAACCACAAAAAATATACAACAGGACACCACTTCCGTTTCTGAACTCAGTTCTCAAGAGACTTGAACCAAAATTTCCTATATACCAGACATACCCTTAAAAAAAGGCAGTGGGAATGTCTTCTTAAAGGCTCTATCTTGAGGCTCAACAAGCCCAGAAACAGAGAAAGTGCCCGCAGCTGCTATTTTAACAGCCACACTAAGGTCCCACAAGACTTTGTCAGAATAGAGTCAGGTTCTCTGGTTTAGGTTTTTTTTGGTTTTTTTTTTTTTTTTTTTGTCTGTGGGTGTTTTTTATTTATTTTTCAAGTCAGGTTTGCCTTTATCTCATGTCCACTGTTTGCAATGATAACATAGTTCACTGACCTGCCCTCTACAAGAGAGGCAACACAATGCCCACAAGTTAAAAATTACAGAAACATCAATGACAGGATCATTTAGTGCCAGTAGTGGCGTAAGGGTGAGGAGGCACAGGACACATATGCAGAGAACACATGGAGAGCACGAGGGGTTGGGACACAGACATGGCAGAGAACACAAGGAGTTTGGATGCAGACATGACAGACACAGGGATGACTAGAGGGGTAGACTGCTCAGTGATTGCTAAGAGATCCCTTAACATAATAGCAACTTTTTCATTTCACTGCAGTAAAGTCATTCATAGCCAGTAACCTTCCTGTTCTCTGCTTGGTTTTGGTACTTAAGAAAAGGTGCAAGAGGCAATGATTGCCAACAATGAAAATTAAACATAATGGTGCCAATAAGATTTTTTAAAAAAAGGCCCGATTCTCTTCTATATAAATCAAAAATCTACAAGATTTTAATATAGTTGCAAGTCTTGAATATTCCTATGAAAATCATACTTATCTCTTTCTTAGTGCAGGAATGATCACAAATCTTACCATCAGATATTTGTCCTTTGCATTGATAAAAGTCACATTTAATCAGTTTTAAACTCAAATAAAAACTACATATGGACATCCCAGTTGATACTGGGTATGACATTGAACCAGGGTTTTTACTGATAAACTTGTGCTCATCTGCAGTTCACTCTGTCTGGACTAGAGCCAGCTCCAACCCAGCAGAATGTGTACAAACCAACATAGCAAGTTCTGCAGAGAACAAAGTGCTGCCTGCAGTTTTCACAGCTTGCCTGTATTCAGCTGTGTTAGGAGAGGAGGCAGACCTACTGTGCCCTATAATAAGGCAGTATGCAGGAACAATACTTGCTTTGTCTGAGTAATGGTTGTATGGGGTGCATGCTGAAAAGAGGGGAAACTCTTTTCAAGCAGATAAGATGCAACTAAAGCTTCCATAAGACTCTCATAAGGAACACAGTTATGCCACTAGGAAAGTTCTCACTTCAAAAACCTTCACAAGCTGCACCACCACAATTCTGTAGAAGATTGTGGCTGCAGAAATTTAAATCAGGATTTACTATAAGCATTTCTCTCACACGGCTTGCAAAGTACTATATGCATCTACACAAGATAAATGCCAGTAATAAAAAGCTACAAGGGCTCAACACCATGAACCAAAACCTTCAGAGTTCAATGTATCAGAGGCAAAACAGCCACAAAGTGGATACTGCCATGCTGAGTAGGCAAGAAGTGGGTACAGAGGCACACTTTAACAGATGAGGTACTGGGTGTTGGCAGAGTCCTCTGGTAGCCCCACCAGACCACACACATGGAGCTACACAAAACAACTGATCACAGCTGCACTAGGAGGAGTATAATCAACCAGAGGACAATAGGTACTTATATTTAGAATTGTCAAGACAACAAGGGCACACAATGGTGGATCATTAACTGGTATAATACCTACAGTTTAACCTTCTGAAAGAGCAGCAATGCCCCTCTGCTACACAGTCTGCAAGAGCTTTTAGGAAAAATCCTGGTACACGTTCAATGAGAATTCCCATTTTCCCTGTTTTGTTTCTACAATGACAGAAAACATCCACACTATGACAGAATTCAATTAAATCTACATTAATGCTTTTTTTCTTCACAACCTAAGGTCTCTTTCATAACTGCAGAGCAGGAGGGCAGTATTTAAACTTCACTTACAGACTGCTCTTCATATATTTTAAAATTTGTGCTGAAAGACTGATAGCTTTATGAAAAAAAAACCAAACTTCTGCTACAGTTAATTTTAATAGTTCAGAATTGGGCAATTTCAGGATTTTTAGGGTTTTAATGGAAGGGATGGGAAGACAGCATATGCAACCTTGTGGATTCAGTCAATGTTTCACAACTAACCAAATGATCCCCCTTTAAGCTCTCCCTCCCACTTACAGATCAAGCTGATACCTCTTAAGGTGTTTATCACAAAGCACTTGTTTGGCAGTGCCCTGAAATCAGATACTATTTTAGTTGGCTGTATTACTATGACTGGTTTTGTATAAAGAATGTTTTTACCTTCAATGAAATGCCAGGAAAGAAGATGAATTCATCAGAAAAAACATCTCTCAAGAAGCTGAAGTAGTTATAGACTTCCTCTGAAAAAAAAAAAAATGTAAAGTACTATTGTTTAAAAAAATAATTTCAAACACACAAGTGAAATGCACTTTCCCCTTATTTTAGTACCTATTTCAAGTAAAATGGACTTGATATTAAAAGTATACATACATACACAGCAGAAACTACTACAACAAAACAGCAAGTCCTCTAAGCACTTGATTCAATTATTACAAACCAGAAAGAACTGGGGGTTGTAGCTTCTCAAAGCATGCATTAAATACCACATAATCAGATGCTGCACAGAATGAAGGTATGTGTTCTGAAAGTTTCTTTATGAGCCAAGTATTGGAAAACACTGAAATACTTCAGAAGCAGTAGTGGGAAAAGAAGACTGAAAACTAGCTGCACTATGCAAGTGTAATTTGTAACCCAGAAAGCTAGTCTGCTGAACACCAACAAAATTAGACACTTAGGAACTGGGACCTGCTTATCTTAACCCTACCCTTTCAGGGTACTTTCAAAAGTATCAGAGGGTAAAACAAACAAAAAAGCCAAACAAAATACCTCTGTCCCTTCCCAACATACCCACCTGGTGCCACAGGACCTTATCCAGGGTCCTAGGTAGCTGCCACTAGCAGCTGCAGGAACCTCAGGCTTCTCTGACAGCTGACAGTACACAGGGCACAGCCCACAGACTGTCAGAACTACCTACCCAAAACGTACCTTTTCTGAAGCTGCGTGTCATCTGCAAGGCAACTGCCACCAGAGACGGGCGCACAAACACATTCAGCAGCTGGTTTCTGTAGGTGGCACACATAAGGATGGCCAAGGCATGCTTGAAGACGATTTCTCCTACAGCTCCATCTTCCATTCCTTTGTCATTTAGGACCACATGGCCATCGACAAGGCGAGCAATGTTGGAATGCAGGGTGAGGCCAGACATAACTGCTTTTTTGGCACACAGGTTATCTAGCAGGAAAACGCAATACTCAAAAAGATGCAAACGGGAACATTATTCTATTGAAAGAATCTAAAATGCATCAGTATTTCATCAAGTTTTATCACTGAAGAGTAATTACTACACCAAACATGTTCAGTTAGAGAGACATTCTAAAACAACCCGCACCAGGAATTTGCAGCCTATGTGTAGTATAAGGTGGAGAGAACAAATTTCAGACATTTCTGTAATCAAGTCACTCTCAATTCTTCCACTTGCTAACACAGATTTTGCACAGAATAACCTTGAATCTTCTTTGCTCTTGCCGCCTACTTTGTTCCAGTTTTGCTAAAGCTCCCAAGTTTCTCAATGCAATAAGAAGCAGAAATCTGAGCAAGTGATTTTGCAGTTCCTGTTTTTAATATAAAATTTCTAACAGCCAAGCAAACGTTCTGCCTGTAAATACCAAGCAGCATGACAAAGGCAGAAAGAACGAGCTGTTTGGAGACAAGAATGGACAGGGTACATGTAGTTGCTGACTTGGTGATGTTGCCAAACTAGCCTTTAAAATGTACTTATTCTTTCAAGTTATTGTCAACCCAAAACAAAACAACGAACCCTGTTTCGATGCAACTGATGCCTAGAGCGGGGCCAGCACACTCCAACAAAATCTGCTCAGTAGTTGTCATTCCTCTATTCTGTTACCATGCCTGTTTGCTATCCCATGACTACAGCACACTTCTACTAAAACAAAAGCTTATTCTTTGTTGCTATGAAAATAAACACAATATATAAGCAAATCCAAATGTGGTATGTTTTTTTGGTTTACTGTGCAATAAGATTCTAAACAATGTTTAAATATGGCCATGAAATTCTTCCTTTTAAAAGTCTGGCAGAAGCAGACCTTGTTTGCATTCAGTGCAGTGCAAATCCCTGGAAGGAGAAATGGTTTTCTTCCAGAAACAATAGAATTTTGTTGTAACTGTAGCCTGCTCCTATTTCTTTACTGCAGTAGTGAGAGAGATCCTTGACTATACTCATGACTACAGCAGCATTAAGTCTACAGGCACAGATAAATTTATTTGCACTACACAATATTTTTTCTTTGCTATCTTTGCTACTTACGTCCCGAGGTTCTAAAATTAACTACCTTGGCTCACACAGAGAAGTTTAAAACAACTGTTAAGAAAGTTCAGCAGGAGACTTAAGTTTTCAGCAGCATGTATACATCGTATATATAAAAAACAGTGTACACGTGCATATATGTATAAATGAAACCACCAAAGAAGCCTATTCTCAAAGTCACCAGTGTTTCTGGGGATAACATAAAATTGAAAAATAAATAGACAACTTACAGTTTTGATTTTCTCTCACCCATTTGTTTCTGCTAGTTCTTTGCCACAGTAACAACTTTTACCACAGTCAGTATCAAGCAATAAACATAACAGTTCACTAAGTTAACTGCTGCAGATCATGGAATTGCCTGGACTGACATAAGGTTCAAAAAGATAGACACTAGGCAACTCTCATACTCTAATACAAGTACCTTTTAATTTCTTCCTTATTCCACACTTTGGGATATAACAATAAAACATCTGTTCTGCTTCTACCTAGCTATTTTTTAAAGTATCATCTTCTACAAAGTAAGTCAAACCTGCCAGGTTTTAGCATCATTTTTAGCATTTCATAAAATCCATTTACAATTCCCAGAAAATGTTCTGTAAAGTTGTCACCATGCACTGCCTCCACAGAAATACAATTTATCCTTCATGAGCAACAAAAGCAATACAAATAACACATTCTTGGCATACCAGGCCATTCAATGAATCCTCCAAATGTCTGTGTTAAGCCTTTAAGCCACAGGGTCTTTTCTATTAGAAGCTCAAAATCCATGGCTGGCAAATTCTGGAGCAGGACAGCAGCAACTAAGACCCATGGGCTCAAGACCATGTTTTCTATTTGCAGGAGCTCCATTTTATAAGCTACGTCACTGACAAATTCTTGGATATCCTCAGACGGCTTTTGGGGAAGATGCCTGGAAAGAACAATGCAGCTCAAGGTAAAGAGTTCCAAAAAACTGAAATCACACCCATCCTTCTTTCTCTTATATTACCCTCATATCTGTAACTACTTCATAGCACCCAACATCTATACTATTGAGAAGCACAGAGCAAAACATCAGTAGCTTTCAGACAGTATTTGAAACAGATCTATTGATACTGTATGCTTGCTATCTTCAAATAAAATTCAGAAGCTTAATGTTTTATGCAAGAAATTGCAAAACACACCCAACCCAGTCATAGCTACAGCTCCTGGCACATGACCACCTGCTTGCAGAAATAAAGCAATAAGGGAGAGAAAGACGGAACTCTTAAGTAGCAAAACCACTGAAATCTCACAAAACAGAGCTTTGGTTGGCTCATGCATCATCATAAAATTTAAAAATGGCATCTCCTCAACACAGTACAAAGCTATGTAAGTAACAACCTTTTTCAGAAACACTCAATCACAATTACGATAAACCTCTGCTCAGACAAATCAAGTTCAGGGGTCTGAATAGTCAGATAGAGGGGAGGTGACAGTAGTCAAAAAAAAAAGTACAAGAGAACACCTTAATTATTGTACATAGGTGAGGATTAAACAAATGCTTTTCATGTGTATACACTATGGAAAGATGTGGTACCTGGGAACCAAATTGTATGGGCACCGATTGATTCTCCCAGATGCCAAGGTTCTAAGTGATACTGGCTGTCCAACATAGATATGTATGGTACCAAAATTGTCACTGAGAATTCTTCTGGCTTTTAACAACCCCTATGAAAACGGGAAGAGCAAAATTCAGATTTTGGTGCTACAGGGTGCGTATACATTCACCTATGTTCCCTTCTTAAGGAATTTACATACAGATGTAGATTCTTTGGGCTTTGGGACTCCTAGAAGTTCACATGCATAGAGGGATTCTTCTAATATCCTCTCATAGCTGATGCTGATGGGAACAAGGTACGTGTCAAAGACTTCACGTTTAAGAAATGGTTCCATCACAATGCTGAGAAGACCTGTAAATTGGAAAGAAATTACTCACTTATCTTTTTCAAGGAGGGAAAAGCAACTGCAATTTGTCTTTAATAAAGATATCTTCAAATTTTAAAACTGCTAATGGGTGTGCACTGTGCCTGCTCTTCAAGCAAGCAGAAATACAAGACACTGCCCAAGGTTTAAACCAGAAGATAAATGTAAGCAATATATCTGGACAGCCATTTGTGCTCATCAGCAGCACTGCTCTGCACTCTCTCAGTATCTTCCTTCTAATGACACTTCACTGCTTTTACAGTTAGTTTACACTTTTCAGCTTGTCAGGGGACACATATTTTCTAGAAAGAAAAGGTTGAACAGTTATGCAGTTAAGTACCCAATGGAGCAAAGGGCAAGAAAGCAGTAGAGTGCAAGAGAATTGTATTGCCTTTTTCTGTATGGCCTTGGAACTCCAACAGCGTTTTCCACTATCCTGACAGACCTCACCAATTTCCCACTACTTCAGCACCTCTTCCTGTCTGAAGGACTTGTGAAGCACATTGCCACTGATGAAAACACTAATAATCATAAAAAGTCCTGAGTTTTCAACAAACCTACCAAACTTCGGAGTCAAAGTCTTGGCGGTGCGGCTTCTAGTCCCTTCAAGGAAAAATTCAACTGGGGCATAACCATTCTTCAGAAATAAACCAAAACAAAACATCTGGTCAGAAAAAAAACTAAACATGTCTTCTTCCCTCAAATAGTTTCAAGCACTTAAAATGTAAGTAAGTTTTTTTTAATGGAAGCCATGCCTGCCTAATTTCAGCCATCTCAAAGCCTATATTCAGTCACTGCATTTGCCACATATAGTTAATAAAAATATTGTGTCTGTCACGATATAGTCACATGACCCAAAGCAACTGATGCACAGCAATTTGTTTACTGCCTACTGTTGAACCATAATGCCAATAGAGTGCACACATGCTCTTCATCCTCAGCAGTTCTGAGGTAAAATACATTTAATCAGATCACAGTGAAGACTTTCAATCACACAGCTATGTGCTGTGCAATCACTGTGCATATTTCACAAGAATCATTCCAACAGAGTATTTCTTAAGCACACATTTTGAGAGTTCAGCAATTTATTTACCCTTAACATCATTTTAACATATTCAGCAAACACTGCCCAGTAGAGTCTGTTTCCACCAAAGGAACGTCGCATAAAAAAGGCACCTGCCCTTCGCAGCAGCTCACCGACTATTTTCATTCCTAGGAAATCTGAAAAACAATCAAACAAAAACCAAAATCACACACACAAAACTTACTGATTAATATCAACCAGCAGAATTAATCACTTTCTTTAACACACTGATCCAATTACCAGAATAAATATCTCTTTCAAGGATTCTGTTGTTGCAAATACCTTTATTTGCTTTTATATTGTCCAACAAGACCTATGTACACATGAAAGGCATAATATGCTTTCAATTTTTTGTAAGCAGCATTCACTTAAAGCAATTTATTTTCAGAACATAGACAGCCACATATCAACCATAACAAAGGTTAAGTTTCTGTAGTACACTGTCTCACTCATCTTCAGAAAAATCAGTTACCACAGAAATTAACTGACCAATTACACTGTATGATACCACTTACAATGCTGACTTACCACTTTGGGAGGTATACAACAAACCACAGCTAAAATCTTTGATTGTTTTCTGTTTTCAAGCAACAACAGACAACGCTTAACTCATGAAAACCAATAAAACAACAGATTTCCTAAAGAAGCATTTATGACAAGTCTACACAGCAGGTGGCCATGCACCACTTAAACCTACTTGCCATCTCAACCCATGAAACACTTGAGAACAGATAATCAGTGAGTGAAATAAATACATATTTCCAGCTGCAAAGCTGACAAGGACTGCCTTGAAGATGTCATATGTCATACGCACATATATATCTGACTTGTGTGTGTGTGTGGAAAAAGGATAAAAAAAGTTGGCTACAGGACCCTGGGCAGCAATAGCAGCTGTGGGAGCTTCCCATGTGCAGAGGTATACCTTTTTTCCTTCCTCTCCTACCCTCTGTCTCTCACCGCAACATAGACTCTAGCCCCTGCCTTACTTACATCCTCCTGCTGCAAACTCAACCTCCCAGCCAGGATGGTGACTGCATGTCCAATGCTTCCCACCACCACACTGCCACCCCACAAACAGGAACTGAAACACATCCTGTCACAGACCTCAAGCCTACACGACATCTGCGCCTCTAATCTGATTTGCTCCTGAGACCTGAGGCAGAAACACAATCACAGCATCAACTAGATTCCTGCTAATGTACTATATAAGCATGTACTTTGATGTAACTGACAACTGTTTACCTTCCCTTAGATAATACTCATAGATCTATCCATATGCTGCTTGAAGCCAAGTGATAACTAACAAAGCAGATGCACCTACCACTGATATTAGGAGAGCATTTCTCCACTCAGCACAAGTATCACTTTGAGAATTGATTTGTAAAATGCATCTTATGAACCTGTAACACAATATTCAGTAAATACAACTACAACCATAGAGAAGGGCGTTTTCTCCGGATGAATTTAAAATACACATGTGCAGCAGTATAATCAAGCTGCAAGACCCTAATTCTGAAGAACTCTGACCCCAAAACACTTCAAAAAATGTTAATCACTAAAAAAATCCCACTAAGCTGAACTAATAGTATCTTAAGAGACTTTTTTGAGGCTCAAAACTCAAAAAGACTTTAATCCAAAATTAAGCAAAAGATTACACCGATACCTATGACAGCATGTGAGCAGATTGTCAACATGTGACAGGTAAGCAGCAGTGACACATTGACTGAGGAAGTTGTTAGACATCAACTTCTGAATTCACCAGAATCTAACCTTCATTACTCAGAGGAAACGCACCACTGAGTCAAAGACCAGCAGAATCTTGTCTCTCCTAAAAAGCATATTCTCCCAGTTTCTGCTGATTTTTTACTAGTCTTCCTAAGCTCTTGATTCCTCTTTCTAACCTATCCTAACCAATCAAGAGACAGAGTAGCAGAGTAGTGGGTTCCCAGATCTTTGCTAGAATGCCTGGGCACATTACAATGCTACACCAGACCTGAGCTTATCATCTGCCTGCTTAAAAGACCTGGTTTGATACCCAGGATTTCCAAGACCAGGAAGTGCTCAGTTATCTCAGTTAAGTGCTGCCAGAGTCTGGATTTGCAAAAAGTGCATTAACTCAGAAAATATTTATTCTTCAAGTCTTCACAAAACATTTCACGCAAATATTCTGGCTTCATCTGCTTTAGAATTAAGTATGCCCAAAATTGTGACCTCTGATGTGAAATTTCATTTCCCAGCCAGCTCTGCTCTCAGCACTTCATGTAACAGAGTTCTGCCAATGCTTCAAGGGAAACAACTGTACCAGCAATAACCACAAGGTGCTGGCACTTCATATCTGGCTACTACAACTGCACTTAAAAGTACGTAAAGGATCACAAAAGGTTTTGCATGCACGACAGGTCTTGCACAAATTTTTGCCTGCTTGCAGGCCAAAAAAGCAATGCAGAGATTCTTCACAGTACCTATCTTTGCCCAAGCCTCAGGTCTACAGATAGTGTACTTCTGGGCAAACTTGCTATAAAAAAAATTCATCTTGATTGAACTCAGCACCAATGAGAAGCTTTCAGACACTGCTGGAATCTCAACCAAGGAGATCTTAAAATGACATATTTGGAACAGAAGTTAAACACAAATACTTATAGTAGCAGCTACCAGACCCTTTGCTACCAATTGTCTGAATCCTGAAAACATTATTGAAAAAACATACTTGCCTATTCCTGCAGCAATGACAGGCAAAGCCAAGTCATACGTATATAGCAAATAAGACAGCATCAAAAAGTCTACGTAGCTTCGATGACTGGGCAGCAGTACAACTGGATGCTCCTGAATGGCGTGTTGCAACTAAAACCCCAACCAAAAAAAACCAGAATACTGTTTCAGTATTTACTGACTGTTGAAATTTGCAAATACAGAACTTCACAGGGGTTAAGACAAACAGAAAATGACATGTTTGAGGGTAGTTTCTCTGTCCACATACTTTTTACCTGTTTCAACATAGAACCATATGAAGCTTGGAGCAGTAGTTCCCAGATAGGTAATCTGTTGTTCACAAATATCAAAGGACTCAAATGCCAGGGCCACCTCATTATGTGATAGTCTAATTTAAACCCCTTTTGATGGGAATGGGAAACCAAACAGGGACTGTCAAGGCTGACACTGTTGTCTTCCAGCGAATGCACTGCACCTTCCAAAAGAGCAGCACTCTGCAGTGAATGACAACAGCTTCACAGGAAACTGATGGAAACTTAAAGCACCTCCTGCCTCAGAGGCACACAGTTTCACCACTCTTAGCTGTATGAAGGTTTTGCAGAACAGACAACCCACTCAGCCACATAACATGAGGTTTTCAATCCAAATTCAGCAAAACACATTATTAAATTTATAATATCAGGTAAAAAAACTCTCTCAGTGTCTAACAGAATTGCTGACACATGGTATTCATTACCATAAGAAGCATTTGGAAAACATACAAAAAGTCTTGCTGTTTGCCTTTAAAATACTCATACATCATCTGTCCTTCCCCCACACTTACAAGAAATGCAGTAATATACGTAAGTGCAGTCTTTTTTTCCAAACAATGCTTTTCACGTTTGTAACTTGGAACAAAAAATTAAAGTCTTTGTCCAAGTGACTGGTATGACAAGTATTTCCTCTCCCTTCCATGAATACTCACTCTCTGCATTCCTTCTTCATTCACACAAACTCTCTGGAAAAGTTGTTTGAATATTTTGCTCAGAGTAAATGCAAAAAATCTGACAGCTCCTAACTGCATGTTGTGGCCCATCTCATCCAGGATTTCCATGGCTTCTTCTTGAATAATATCGGGTGATTCTCCCATCTCTTTTGCTAACTAAAGAGAAACAAATCAAACAAAACAGCCGTGAGATTTTGATGCCTTTTAATTGCCCATGCACACTGTTCTATGTGCCACAACAATTACAGAACTACTGCAACAGTCAGCAAGATGTTATTTTATATGACAGCCACGGATAATATATCATACAGAACCTGTTTAGTGTCAGCCAACAATAGAGCACCAACTAACAGCTATTTAAAATAAAGAATGAGCTTCAATGTCAATGATGGGGCAGGGGTGGTGGTGGTATACTTGTGCAACAATTTCCCTCCCCTAAACACACCACCTGGATGTTTTAACCTGTAGCATCTTCAGAAGAGAATTAAGTTTGAGGAATATTTCCTGTCTGAAGAAGGCTGTGTGCCATTTGCTTTGACTCATAAAATGAAAGCTATGTTTGCAGAGATATTCACAAGTAAATCTCTGAAGTGCACTTAAATCCAAGCGTATTAGATTTTAAGACTTGGCTGAAAAACCTCAACCCTATTATGCTTCAACTTCTTTGTAATGTATTACTTTGGCAATGGCTTGCTGAAGCATACAAAGCACTGTCTACAAACTCTGCATATCAATGATGTTTTTTCTGTTGCTATGCACAATCACTTTTGAAGTTTCTAAAAACAGACTTAAATAGAGGTCATCCCTCCTATTTGATAACTTGAATCAAAAAATATTTAATGGAAAAGTTCATCTTTTACTGTTATGGAATGAGGAACCTGCATTTTACTGAACACAGGGGAGGAAACTGGAGGAATGGCAGATGGAAAAACCTTCAAAAAAAATCACAGCTCTGTTTAGAGGCCATCAGTGACTAGCTGTTTTTTCTATTTTGTGACATAAGACTGTCCTGGGTTCAGCAGTAGCAGTCATTTTCCTCCTTTTTAGTAGCTGGTGTGGTGCTGTGGTTTTGACTTTTGGCCTGGGAACAGCACTGATAACACCGATGTTTTTGGTTGCTGCTCAGTAATGTTTACACTGACCAAAGACTTTCTGAGCCGCATGCTCTGCCAGGGAGGAGGGGAATCCGGGAGGAAGCAGAGACAGGACACCTGACCAAAACTAGCCAAAGAGGTATTCCATACCACAGCCCACTATTTAAACTGTGGTCAGTTACCCGGAAGGGTTAAATCACTGCTGGGGTGGGCTGGGTATCAGTTGGCAGGTGGTGACCGGTTGCATTCTCTTCCTTTGCTATTCCCTTATCATTATTATTATTGGTGGCAGCATCAGTGGTTTGTGTTATATCTTAGTTACTGGACTGTTCTTTTTCAACCTGTGGGAGTTGCATTCTTTTGATTCTTCTTCCCATCTGCCTGGGAGCAGGGGTGGGGAACGAGCGAATGGCTGCATGGTACTGAGTTACCAGCTGGGCTTAAACCATGACAAGGAGAAAATGCACCTCCTTTAATCTACCTTTATATGCTACCCTAGTATCATATCTAGTGGTTTAATTGTGTTTTAATTAATACGTTATCCTTCATCCTGTAAAGCTGTAACTGACTTTCTAAGACACATTTTTTTGCTTCTTTAAGAGGTTAAAATAATCACTCTCTTAGGGAGCAAAAAACCTTATTCTCATTGTTCAGCAGGGAGAGACTGTTCTCATTCACCAGTAACAGGATTACCACATAGTAAAAGGCTTACCACATAGTTGATCCTATGTGAATTAAGTGTACATCCACTACAGAGATAAGCATTTACTCCCCCAAATCAGAAATAAAAAAAAAAAAAAAAAAAAAAAGCAGGCCAGTCACATATAGCAAACTAAATGAAATTTACCTGATTTCCCATACTGAACATTAGTAACCCCAGCAATTTGTCATAAGAACAAATTCTAGTATGCCTTTTTAAACCTTGCCCAGACAGGAGGCAAACTAATTGCAGTGTTGGGCATATTGCCCAAGATAGTCTCAGTTAGGTACTTCCAGTAATCCCTTGTGCACAGCTGGTAACTAGTTGCAACGGCAGGTCTGCTAAACTCCCTTCAACCGCTTGATGCTAGCCAGGAAAATATCCATCAAAATCATTTTTCATTAAAAAAAGCAGAAGAAAAAAAAAAAAGCAGAAGAAAAAAAGTCACACAAATGTCTTTCTGTAAAAACCTCTGTAAAATATCTTCCTTCATTAAATGTTTTATTGTTTCAATA
>JASSUY010016067.1:0-26358 GCA_032466535.1 Forpus xanthops | reverse complement strand
CTATTGCACAGTGTTAAGATAAAAGGTGAGAGACATTCCCGTGAGGCTATTTTCTTAGGCATTCATTCACTAGGACTCAGAACTGATCACTAGGTATTTTAATCTGATTATTAAAATTACCTTATGAGATAGAGAAAAGATAGTTGGGGGCTAGTTACTTATATACTACTGAATAGGAGGTCATTAAAAATGTGATAATTGATATTCACCATTAATAATGTGCTCAGTAAGGATTTGTCAACTCTAAGGCTGCATACAATTTGTAAGATTTGATGAGTTCTGAAGAAAGCAGAGCATAAGACAAGGTTTTAGCTTCAGAGAGCAACAGAAAGGACAAAACAATGATAAAGAATATGTTCATGTGTTTACCATTTTCAAGGAGGAATAAAAAAAAATTATGGAAACTATTGGCAATAAAACATACCTCTCAGGTGTTTTAAAATCCATGGGACTAGTTGGCATGAGCTGGAAAATTTTGAGTGATAAAATTGGTGACATTGAGAAAAATAAGCATATTCGGACTTCTATGTTAAGAATATAGAGACTGATGTTTCAAAATAGCACTTAAGTGCAACTTTATGTATCAAAAAGTTGCAGCATGAGTGTAGTGAAAAATACTGATCATAGAGGGAGCACCACTTGGAACTAGGTGTACTACCGGCCTGATGACCTTCCCTATACTTAGAAATGTGGGAGCAGTGATTACTCCATAAGTAAAGCTGCTACTACTTTCCCGTTTTGGGAAAGTGGATTAACAGAAGTTGTAGTAATATTAATCGCCATGCTTTCTTACCTGTTGACCATTCTGTAGACCCCACTGTGAGGGTGGTGAGGCACTGGAAGAGGTTGCCCAAAGAAGTGGTGAATGCTTCATCCCTGGCAGTGTACAAGCCCAGGTTGGGTGGAACCTTGGGCAGCATGGTCTAGTGTTGAGGCATCCCTGCCCATGGCAGGGGGTTGGAACTGGAAGATCTTAAGGTCTTTTCCAGCCCAAACCATTCTGTGATTCTGTATGTCATATAAACCTTTTAAAAAGATTTAAACAATATCTGCTGTTTGGAAAAGCCAGTATATTTAGATTGTTCCCCAAATTTCATGCAGCAAACATGGGTAGAGATTTGGTCTCACAAAGACCCCACAGCGGTGAGTTTTAGAATATGGGTGCGTATTTGCTTATGTTTTTGGCTGAAATTGTCATCTGTGTATTTCTGGTGTCCTCAACATAGGAAGTACATGGAGCTGTTGCAGCGAGTCCAGAAGAGTGCCATGAAAATTATAAGGGTGCTGAAGCACCTCCCATATGAAGACAGGCTGAGAAAGTTGGGGCTGTTCAGCCTTCTAGTGTCCAAAGGGGGCCTTCAGGGGTGCATGAGAGGGACTCTTCATCAGGGACTGCAGTATTAGGGCAAGGAGTAATGGATTTAAACTTACACAGGGAAGATTCAGGTTGGATATAAGGAAAAAAATCTTTACTGTGAGACTGGTCAGGCATTGGAAGAGTTTGCCCAAAGTATCTGTGGCTGTCCCATCCCTGGCAGTGTTCAAGGCCAGGTTGGACAGAGCCTTGAGCAACCTGGCCTAGTGTGTGGTGTCCCTGCCCATGGCAGATGGTTGGAACTAGATGATCTTAAAGTCCTTTCGAGTCCTAACCATTCTACAATTCTACAATCTGACTATATGTGGAGCTGTCAAATTATCAAGAAATAATTATACAAAAATGCATGAGAAAGAAGAATTCTCATAGCCAGTTCCTTCCCGAGCTGAGGGAAATGCTTCTGCCATCCAGCCATTCACTTGAGAGATGTTTTGCCTCACTCTGGGTGTTAAGTGCTGAGGATCACACTAGGCCACATCACCTGTGTGTGACAGATTAAACTGGAAACAAGGAATACCAAGCATAACACAAGAGGGGCTTTGAGCCAAAGTACTGTAATAGAGCAAACCCTTTAAGACCTTTGGAGGGCGGTTGAGTTTATTTGGGGATGACTCAGCACATAGGATGGTTTTCTGCTAAGGGCAGGGGTTTCGTAATGCAGAGCGGAGGGTTGTGGTGGAAAGGTAGTTTCGTGGAAGACAGTGAACAAAGAATAGATTTTCATGAAGAGAGGTAGCTCATTTCATTCCCTGGCATCTAGCTTCCCTGAAGGGTCCTACTGCCTTTCAGGCTTCCCTTCCATTTCCTTCCCTTTTTTTCCCTTCCTGGAGCAAAGGAGGCATACTTGCTAAAGCAGCTGTAGCGTTTGTTGCTTAGGCTGATAAGAAACAAGGCAAATCTATCAAAGCCTACAAACTGTGTCAGTTGTCCACATTCAGTATAGGTGAAGAGCAAAAGTGTGGTTTACCTACCATTGGAGTTGCATGAGAAGAACTTGTCTGAACTGGGATTTGTGTGCAGATCAGTATCACAAAAAGTTACATGCTAAAGCAGCAAAAACAGCAAGGATACCACTGCATCAGCAATTACTAGAACAAATGAGAAGTATGCTGTAACTCAGGTTCAGATTGAATGGGCTTGAGAAAATATGAGCATTCTTTTGCCAGCAGCCAATAGCCAGTAATATGACCACCCAAGCAATGCATATAGAGACATATTTGTGATCGTGAATTTGTGCCCTCAACATAAGAAGGATGTGTACCTGTTGAAACAAGTCCAGAGGAGGGACATGAAGATGATCAGAAGTTGAGGGCACCTATTCTATGAAGACAGTCTGAGAGAGTTTGGCTTCTTCATATTGGAGAAGAGAAGCCTCTGTGGAGACCCTCTGGGAGGCTTCCAGTGCCTAAAGAGGACCTACAATAAATTTTGGGAAGGACTTTTTTACAAGGGCATGTAGTGGTAGACAAGGTGGGGACAATTACAAGCTGACAGGAGGGTGGACTTAGATTACATATAAGGAAGGAATTCTTCACTATAAGGGTGGTGAGGCGCTGTAACAGTTTACAGAGAAGCTGTGGCTGCCCCATCCCTGGCAGTGTTCATGGCCAGGTTGGACAGGGCTTTGAGCCATCTGGTCTAGCAGGAGGTGTCCCTGCCCATGGCAGGGATGCCAGAACTGGATGATCTTTAAGGTCCCTCCCAGCCCAAAACCACTGTGATCACCATTCTGTGATGATTTTCAGCTACAAGTTTGAAAGTAATCATTCCCCTTTCCTTTTCACTGGCAGACATTCTTGGTTTTCACCCTGTATCTGACACATCTTATAGATTCTTGGTTTAATGGAAAAGTTTAAGTTCAAATTCTGAAATATGTGCATCTTACTAAAAAGTACATAACAGTAATGTTTGTCATGCAAGTAGAAGAAACTTTACACTTCAGGCCTGGAATGATTTACTGGCAAGGACAATGGTTGGTCTGAAAACAGTGCAGAGCATCACTTGTTTCAGGGCTCAAGAGGGACTTGTTCCTCGGTGAACAGCAAGAAAAAGGCGCTGACTATTCACAGGAAGGAAATGCTTTATAACCCCTAGTAGCCTTCCCCAAACCTTTGCCCATTGCCTGTCTGGCAAATTCTGAACTCTTAAGTGAAGGTGTGGTAGACCACTATTGTTTCATTAGAAAGTTTATTTTGAACTCCTAAGAAAAAGCCGAGTGTGGGCTTGGGCACTAGAAGAATCATTTCTTAAACTTCATGGGGTTCTCAAGTTTTGTTTGGCTGTGCCCTGTGCAGGGTGTGCACATACAGTCTGCACACTGTTGGTGAGTGCCCGCTTAAACCACAATAGTGAGCCATAGGGAAGATATGTTTCTTCAAAGTTTGCTTATGGAACCATAATTATCAGATAGTTACATCCAAACTGCCCTCATAGTGTTCCCATTTAAAAGTGTGATATAAAAGGTATGTGACAATGAACGAGAAATTTTAATGGTTTGATAGTTAAACCTTCCTACCAAAAGAGGCAGGAAGCAGCAAATTCTGTGCCTTAGGTTCCAGGTACAATATGGCCTTGGTTACTTTGATCTGTAACCCATGTATCAATTCACTCCCTCTTACAAAGTTTGAGTATGATACTGACACTGAAGATAAGTGTGAACTCTTTGCACTTTGTGAGAGAGAATGTTGGAGGTCTACCAGATTTCTGACAAGCTGCCATATTGTTTAGGAGTGCAAATTCTTTGAACTGAAAATAATTCTTATTTTGCACAATAGTAAGGTATATTGGTTGCAATGAAAATACAATGTTTTTATCATGATAGATGCAGACTTTTTCAATCCTCTTAAAAACTGTTGGTCAAAATAACCCTGAAAAGACATCAGCCAGCCCTGAATAAGTCTGGATAACTTCTTAAGAAAGCATATAATTAAATCGGCTTGGAAATCTACCATGTGGCCGGGCAATTTGCAGCTGCAGAGCTCAGATGTAGCACACTGCACAAGTCATGCCACACCATAATTAAGGAGGCTGGTTTCCCAAGACTGCATGTCTTAACAGATGAATGATGTTTGTCTAGGAAGACAAATCTCCATTTCTCTCCATTGTGTAGGTGAGTTTTTAAGTTCCCCCACAGTGTCAATTCTCCATTTTTCAATGAGAAGCAGAATGTCATTGCCACCCTTCCTCACTGAAGACTTTATCACCTTTCTTATTTGCAGCCCTCTATCTTCAAAGGAAAGCTGGAGCTTATCTCTGGAATCCGTACCTTGCCCCTATCTACTTCTGTTGAAACAGACAACCAGGTGCAAAAGTTCCTGGGTAAGGTACAGGCTTGTATATATGAATAACCATGGTGAAGCATAAATGGCATTTCTGAGGCAAATGGCTAAAAGTTGCCTCTCTTGAATGAAGAATTCTTTTTCATTACCCTTCAGACATGGGGACCACGTCTCCTTCGCCAGACAGTTGGCTTATTCTGACCCAGCCAGCCAGCTGCGAGAGAGTGCCAAGTCAAGTAATCAGCTGAGTCGTGGTCAAGGAATGGTAGGGGAGAAAGCCATGTTCCCCATCTGTAAATAGGCTGTCATCATAATTAAACATAAATTGAAGTAACACTGCTGAAGATAGATAGTAAGCTACACCAAGCCCAAGCCTATCTGACACTGCCAACGAAGATCACGGTCACCCTTCAGAATTGATTACCGAAAGTGAAACAGTCTCAGGTAGAAACAGCTGGCAACATTAAAAATATCCCATAGAAATTACACAAATGCCACTTAATGGAGTTACTTTCTTCACTATTCCTTGCCATTCTGGTTATTTTCCCCTTCTTTGTTTACTGTGTACCTGTGAACAATCTTAATTGTATTACTGGAGATGCTTATTTCTTTTCTCCCCAGTTGCAGCTTTTCTTCATTAATGGGTATGGATTAAATAATAAGAATTGTGGAGGAAATCTCTCCATGTTGCATTTATTGAAACTTTTCAAAATTAAAAAGAACTTACAGGATATACAGGGGATAAAACAAGGTAATAAAAACAAATCATAATTTGGGTTATCTTTTGTTCATTATCCTAAGCAGAAAATTGCAACCATATGCTACAATTGTGCACCTATGTACAGAAAAATAATTAAAACTCATATCACAAGAATAATACCAGAATGCTACATACTAGCACTGAAACAAAACCAACGAACAATAACAGACCACCTTGTATTTTCCTTTTATATCTTCTTTATTGCATTTCTTGCCCTCTTACTATGTTTTGTAGAAATGTATTAAGCTCTTTTGAGTGGACAGGTGCCACCTGAACAGTAAAGAACTCCAGAAGAGCCCTGTGAAGCAGAGGAATTTCCCAGAGGGGCTTCGGTGTGGATAAATGGCAAAGAATGCTGCATCTAGAGGAAATCCCCATCTATACCACCCACCTGTGATGATGAATTTGGAACAGTCAGTTGCAGCTCTGGAAAGAGCCCTCAGACCCACCACGGCAGTTTTCTGAAACCATTGCTGAAGTGTGCAGTGGCAGTCAAAAAAAGCCAATAAAATATCAGGCATATCAGGACAGGCATGAAAATAAAGCATGTGTGTTTTTACATCCATGTGAGGCTCTTGTTCAACCACAGGTGAAGGGCTGGAAAATTTCAGGACTCTGTTTCCAGAAGGAGTTTGCAAAGGAACAGCCAGAGAAGGGAAATTAAATGAAACTGAAGGTGAGCTATCTGTTTTGCCAGGAGAGGTCAAAGGGCTGGGACTTGCCAATTTTAAGCAGAGACACCTAAAGTAGGATATATTTGAGTTTTACAAAATCATGAAGTGGTAGATAAAGTGAAGGCAGAACTGTTCACCAAATCATGCAATACTAAAAGTAAAAGATGCTCAGCAAAACAAGTAGGAAGGTAGTTTGACAGATACATGAAATACATATTTAATATAGAAAAAAAACATACTCACACACTGGATAGTGACCTTTGAGAATGTGCTGCCACAGGAGTCTGTGGACACCAATAGTGTCAGCAGGTTCAAAAAGGAATTAGACCACTTCAGGGATGACACATTGCTAGAAACAAATACTGAAAGGAATAGGCAGGGGTGGGCTGTGTACCTAATACAACAAATGTAGACGTTGGGGAAGTGGAAGGGAAATGACTGCAGATGATGACTAGACTTTCATGCACTTTCTGAATTATATCCTGCTGCCACTGCTTCATTTTCATTTTTGAAAGTGTAAATACAGTTTTTCACTACAAATTATGCTGTTGGCTTCTTTACATTTAGGGAAATCACCAGAGTCACCATACCTGGAATGCAAAAAATACCCTTACCCAGGAAGGCTTTGTTATCCATCTCAGTCTATCCCCTGTTGGGTAGGTAGGACTAGGTGGATCCATTAGGGCATTTCTTACATTTTCAGCCTTTTAGTTTCACTGTATGTTTAATATTTCATTTGCAATTTTGTCCTTTATTTTGTCCTCATTCTGCCACCAATTTATTTTCCAAACTCTGTTTATGTAGTTTGAGATACCTTTTTTTTCTTACTGCATTTCCCAGATAACTATTCTATTAATGTGCAGTAATACAATCCAAAAGCTGACAAGACTTACAGTTGAGGACTTATAAGACACCGCTATAGCTTTACCACTTACCTTATAGCCTCAGGGTAAGCCAAGTTTACCACATTTTATGACTTCAAAAGAGAATATGAATTCTGTAAATAATTATTTGGCAAGCATTCTGCCTTCCTCTCTGTCACACAGCTTTTCCTCCCTTTCCTCCTGCTTTTCTCAGCCTACTTTTTCCCATATGGGGTATAGCTTTGCAGAGGAGAGCAAACCCACTCTGCCTGGCCACCTAGTTATTTCTCACTTCCCTCTCCCTCTTCCTTACACTTTCCCTTTCTGAAGTGTTCTCTGACACTGCATGATAATTCATTCCCAGACTTCAAGGCTCTTTTGAAAGAACAAACCCACCTGTAGTGGAAGGAGTTAATATTGGCTTATTGATTCAGACTGGCCAGCTTACCATTGGAAAAGCTTCTTGTGAATCTTGCCTGTAGAAATCAAATTCATAGATTGTTTGCAACAGATCTTTGAAATTTGGAAGGGGAAATGTTCTAGAGAGCAAAGATGAATGCTATTTTGTGTCCCATGGAATTCTATTCAGGACTGACGCAGGGAGAAGCTAGGAGAAAAATATTGGGTTTACCTATGGCTTATGTTGGCAGCAGCACTCTGGCAGTCATCCAAGCAACCAGCCGTGGTATTCTCATCCCAGGCATTGTCCACTACACACAGAATTGTGCTGGGTGCCTGACACTCTGGCTGTAGCTAAAAAGATGTCATGAAAGTGAAGGTTAGAGACAGCAGAGAGAGAAAAACCAAAACCACACCCTGTAATAGCTCTCTCTAAACCCAGCACATAGTATCTCTTTGATCTCTTCCTTTAAAAGCTCAAGAGCACCCTTATTTTTGAAGAAATTCAAGCCATAACTCCCCTGATGATCACCTGTGTGCTGCACATTGTCCAAATCTCAGCAGAAATTTTTAGGAGTTACTTAGGCCCTTTTCATTTAAGGAGGAAAAAATGCTTCCACAAAAGCAAAATGTTCTTTCCTTTAGGGAAAGGCTTTTTGTGTGCAATTTGTGAGACGGGAAGAAGTGGTTGGGGAATCTTGATGTTAGGATGGAATACTGACACACAGGTGAACAAATTGTTATGTATTTTGTAGTAAAATGTGGTCCCCGGTGATGCTTTGCTCATTGTTTATAAATGAGGTCAATATGCTCAGCTTCAGGTTTTTTTCAACCATCAGTGCTCATCTGGAGGCAAGAATTTGCCCTCAGTTTTCTCGCAGCTGTATGTGCACAGCAATAAGAAACACATCTCTCTTCACCAATGTGAAATCTGTATGTTATGATAAAAGTAGAGGAAAACCAAGAATAACGGAAATATATGAGCAGTTTTTAAAGAATTGTGAATACCTATTCTAACAGTTATATTTTACAGATTATAGCTCCTTATCTCATGCTGGTAATGTCCTTAGCACAGGTAATACAAAAGCATCTAGCAGAACTAAATTCTGAAGGTTATATTCTTGCTGTAAAATAAGGAAGAAAAAGCTTTAGGAGCAATTATGTTTTCTGTGAGAAAAGAATCAGAAGTAGGACTTCTTGATGAGTTCTAAAAAAAAAAATAAATCTGGTTTAGTCACTGTGAAGCTGGTCTCTGGGCTACATTGCCTTCTTTAAAAAGAACTGAAGAAAATTAGGGCTCTGATGATGAATAAAGGGGGATCTACTTTAACATCTCTTTTCCCCAGCCTCTGGTACAGAGGCTGTGTTGCCTATCGCTCAGACTCTGAAATACCCACTTACAGTGCAGTGTTTTAGTCTAATTAAACTGTCCCTATTGCTGACAGTCCACCCAAATTGTGGGATGCTGTAACAGGTACAGAGAAGCATCTCTGAAGCCAGCCCAGATCAGGAATACACACCGGTGTTCTCACCATGCTGTCTCAATGTGTCACTCAGATCCCTCTGGCTCCCTTGCTGTTTGGGCTCTCTTTAAGGAAGATTTACAAATACCATGGTATGTAAGTGTGCTCCACACCCACAAGCTTTGGGCGTGCCTGCTCTCAGTCATTACAGTTTTGGATAAAGGACTACTCTGAGACTGGAGGCTCAAGTTCAGTCATAATTGATTCTTTCAAACAAGAACAAAACAGAATCTAGTGTTTTCTTGTTTCAGAAGGAAGGAGATGCTATCTAAAGAACTTCTAACTTAGCATAGCTAACTAATAATTGACTGTTAAGTACTTATTTTCAGTAATTGTCAGAACAATGGGTAAACCTTACCATGAATGGAAAAGCTGTGACTCATAGTGCCAGTCCCGACGCTGGTTGCATGTTCCATCCTTTGGTGCCTTTGGTTGGAAGTATGAAGATAATCACAAAGCAGATGTGGCCTGCAGTAGTTGTACCTGTCCAGAAACATGACAACTTGTCAACTCAAGAATGTGAAGGAATGCAGACCAATAATGGAATATATGTAGGGAAACATTATTATTACCTCTGCTGTATAGCTACAGCCAGTGCTCAGCTGTTATCTCAGGAAAACCAAGATTTTAGCAAAGTGGTCATTAAGTTTTCCCATCTTGCGTGCTTCTAATTCGAATCATCTCATATAACTTTAGACATCACCTGCAGAAAGGTCTATATCTGAGCTAGTTTTCTGGGCTTCCTTTACAGGCAGTCAACAGATAAAGGCATGTCTGGGGCATAATCACTGGATAAGCTTGGGAGGCAGTGAGTAGTTCCACCAAAGTTCTTACAACAAACAAGGATATTTTGCTTTTGATCTTTTCAGAGAGATGCTTTAAACTATTCTATTAATATAGTAATGAGTGCCATAAAAGATAACAAGAAATTACTAGCTTTTTAAAAAGTAATGAGAAATGTATATTTTTTTCCTAGTCTGGCTTTCACTTTCCACAGAAGTGAAAAAGATGTCTCCTCCATATATTTGTCTTGTCCTGCGACCAGCAGGCACCACGGAGTTTGATAGGGATCTACTTTACTTAGAGTATGAGCTCTTAACAAGCACTGTGTACCTTGTATTTAATGACTGTTTCAAGCCAGAACCTCTTAAAGACGTGGTTCTCAGCAACTTCCCTCTGCATCCTGAAATTAAGCATTAACATAATAAGGAAGTTCAGATACTAACTTAATCTAATTTAATGAACAAGTACACAATTAATTAGTCTCTGAGGTACTCTGCACTGATTCATGGAATTGGAAATATCTCTCAGATTATCAATACTCTTGCTGTCAGACGGCATCAAGTGTGTTAGGTCCAGTTGTGCCATGTTCCAAAATGAATTCATCTCAACCAGCTGTGGCTGTTGGCTGTCAGAATTTCTTAGGTACAATGGCTGTGTTGGTACTCCTCCTTTGGAGAAATTGTCACTTATTCGTCTGTGTCCAGCTGGTGTGTCAAGTTTAACCATAGGATTGTGACATTATTGCTGTTTGTAGTCATTGCTTTTCATTACAAACAGTCTCACAGCTGTTTTTACAAAATGGTGACAGTTCCCATTACTCCAGATTTTGTTTCCCTTTTGCCCTCACTCCACCCTGTCTTTTTTCCCATATATCTGCTGGATGCCCGTGACTCTCAAAAGTTTGCCACCATTGGTGGTGCTCGTTTCTCAAAGTCTTTGCCATGTCCTCTGTTTTGTAGCATGGCCGGCTTAGAAAGCTGGTTCTGGCAGCTCCATCAGGCACAAATTTGCCTACAACATTCGTCTCTCCAAGGAATCTTTAAACCGTTTCTTGTCTGTCAAGCTAGGTATACTAATGATAGCATCAACCTCTCTTGTGTGATCATTTCCTAAGCCATTCTAGAGAATAAGCTGGATTAATGAAGACATTATTTAAATTGCTGAAGCTGCCCAGCTCATTGTGACTCAACACATGAGCTTCTGCCACAACTGCTACAACCAAAATGGATGTCTATTGGTCCCAAAACATCCATCACATCCCAGTTACAAGATTATATACTTTAGTTTAAACATCATAAACTAAAGCAGCTATGACGAAAATTCCTTAAGAGCGTGCTCATATGTTAAGCAGGTTTTATATGGAAGTACGAAACTCTGCTTGGGTTAATTTGTTCTGTTGAAAGCTCTTTAAACTTGTCTCAGATATCTGTGCTGTCCATTGAAGTCTTCAGTGAAATTATATCCTTAGCTTATTTGACTTTCAGGCCCCGGCTTTGTTCTGAAAGCATACAGACCCAAGACGTTTGAGTGAAATCTGATTCATTCCCTGTCTGATAGCTCACTGATCACCATGGCTTAACCTGGCTGTCAGCACCAGCTTCTGGCTTCTTCTGGAGCTCCGGAAAGCTGTGATTCCCATGCTGGCAAGCCTTAGAGATGATACTGTCAGCTAACAGCAGCTGTGGTTCAGAAAATGTTCTCAGGTCTTGCACTCAGAAGTCTATGGATGGCTCTTGCAACTATCACTCATCTCTGAAACATGCTCCCTAGTGCTGAAAATGTTTACAGAATAATTTGTTGTGGATAGGCAAAAAACCCTGGCAATTTAATTTTAATTAAAAAAAAATTGATTTCAGCACTTGCGAGATTCCACCTTCAACGTGAAAATGTCAGAGGTCTCAGCAGTCCTGTCACCCTTGGCAGACCCGTATGCTGTTAGTCAGCATACCCTTGTTTTACAAGAATTGCATTTGAAATCAGAAGTTAAGATTTTCAAAATAACTTCTGCTTTTTTTTTTCTTTTAAGGTTAACCTCTCACTTCAAATAAGAGGAGGCTGGTAATATAACTGCTGTTTCTTAGATGCTACATTATGCATTTGCCTGATTTTTCATTTTACCTTTTCCTCTCTAGGCTTTGGTTTTTCATGTTACACAAATGACACAGTAGCACTAAATATAGCAGATGATTGCTAATTAGACTCTCTAAAATTAATCTTATTAGAAGAGTTGATTAAACTTAGTTCTTGACTAAAAAATAATTAGTTTCTTTCTCTCTTTGTCTCAAGGTCAATTTTAAGCACCTTTGTCATTCCTTGACAGATATGCAAAATATATTGGAAAATGTATTGATGAGAAATAGTATAGAAAAAGCTTTGTTTCCACATAGCTTTAAACCCCTGGAGTTCAATCCTGCAGCACACTGGAAGATCACATCTATAATTTATTCCTTGATCTTGGGAACCCTCATAGGTAAGGTCAAGTGTGTGTTTAAGTATCTGAAAACGTTGGTTTGTCTGTTTAACTGAATCAGACTTCTCTGCATGGTGATATCAAACTCAAGTGCACCTTGAGAGCATGCCTGGCTCATTTTCAGCCACTGCAGTATAAAAAGACCTGCCTCCAAGGGAGAGGCAATGCAGGAGAGATACTAACCCAGGAATCCCCCATCAAATTCAGCATGTAGCCTGACCTATATAGTCATTTCTTTGCTGATGGTTCTTGCTGCAGAACACCAAGTTTTAGAGTAAGTCTGCAGGTCATATAGACTGTACATACAACATGAGGAGAACATCACTCTAAAACACAGTTTTGTGCATTTTTACCCCTGTCTTCTTAGGACACTTACGGGAGAGATGCTAAGTGAAAATTGACCCAAGCAGGATCTTCATTACAGTACAACAGGTCTCTGCCAGCAATTCATCATGAACAATCACATAATTTTACTCTTCTGTCTTTAACACAGAATACTGAGATAAGGAGAAATAGTGCCCTACACAAATGTGGTACAAAATCAGAATAATGTTTTCTGATTCAAGTACTAGCATCTGGAAAAGAAGAGAAAAACTCTGGTGCTTTGGCAGAGAGAAAGCCAATAGCTCTTCTGAAATAAGGCAAGAAATACATGGAATGTGAAGATCAAAGCCAGCCTACACTATAGAATGACCAGATAGCATTGGCTGGTCTCTGTGATGTGCTTATTTAAATAAAAATTTAAATACATATGTATTCAAATAGTAGTAGTTCCAAATGTCTAAAGATCTCTCTCTTCCATTTGCATGCTGGTCTTGTATAAGTTTGAATGGGACTTAATTGCTTCACTAATTTTGAAGTCAGTTACTAATATTGTAAATGAAGCTGCCAACAAGTCACAACCATAATTTAACCAATAGAATTACCATGAATTTTGTTACAAGCTACTGAGTAAATAAATTCAAAATTCAAGTGGTGTAATTCCTCTCAGATTTACTGCAGTCAGAGTCCTATGCAATACTTGATGAAGGTGAAATCTAATACAGTGTTAAAATGACAATACTGGAACGAGTTAATCAGATTCCCTAATTACTTTACATATGGTAAGACCTTGAAAATAATATCTGCAGCATACAGGTGCATTAATCCTAAGGCTAGAGTTATGGCTTTGAGAAAGAAGATACACATTTGACAAAAAGTGTTTGTATCTATGATTAATATTACCATTTAAAGGACAGGTTAGGACAAGACACAATGGAGACTACTGAGACGCAAACTAGAATAATGAACAGTGTAAAAGATTTGTTCAGCAAGAAGATGTGGGTGGTTGTGAAACTTCTCTCAAGCCCAGCCTTAGAGCAGTAAAATGCAAACTGAAATATTTGGCAACTGTGTCCTGCTTGAAAATATTTATAGAAGGCCAATACTTAGAAGGTGGTAAAATTTCCCTACCAAGGATCTCCAAGCATTTTACAAAACCTAAATAGTCAAGCTTCATAAAAAATTAATATGTAGCTTTTCCAGATGTGTCTGCTCCCACAGGCAGGCGGTTTGAAGCCCCACTGTCTGGCCCCAGAGTCAGTTTCCACTCTGTGCCTGCAAAGTGTTCCCTGTCTCATCCAGAAAGGAAATCCTCAGAAGGCTGGTGGGGTATTCAGAGCTGTACAGAGGAGTAGGAGGCCATGCTTGCTCTGCACTCATGTACTCTGACTTCTAATACTCTGACAGAGACATCTAACAAGCCCCCAGAAACTGGCACTAAGACAAACATAGTGACCTGTCAAATCTGTTCTGTGATGTTTGTTAAGCACCATCTACATTGGAGAAAGGAGGGAGATGCAAAAAGGTTAGAAAACTTAAGGTTACACTGCCAGTAGTTAGCAGAGCTGGAGCAAGAATCTACTTTTGACTCTGGGCCTTCTGCCTGCATCACCAGGCTGGTTTTTATTCCAGGGAGGTACAGCACAAATGGGAAGTGAGACATTGCAAAGGTATTAGACAGCTGAACAGATTGTAAATGCTCTGGACAATCTCCTGGTTACAGCCTTTGTGAGCTTTGCTTAACTGCTGGGTAAATTGGATTAAATAATTATGACTAGGTACAAGACAACTAAGTGGATGTAATGTGGTAGCAATAAACATTTTCCCATGAAAAAATATGCAAAATTTTATACAGAAATTAATATTAAAAATATTCCTGAAAAACCCTTTGTAGGTCCCAGGAACCTCTGAAAAATGCTAATCGTTGTGAGGGAAGAAAAAGTTGTCATCGAAACATGGTGAGATAGATAAATGTCAAAAGAAGTGGTGGAATGGCCCGAGGCTGAGTAACAGTACTTAGTTACTAATATAACTCACACTCTGTAAAAGAATGATCAGTGAGGTGGCAACGTTCTCAATATGAAAAAATTCTTGAGAATAATTAAAACAAGAGCGCTACTGAGATAGCTAAGCTAGGCCACTGAGCATCAGATGAACATTAATGTGGGTATTGCATTTTGTAATAATTGCCAGAAGCCAGAGCTCAAATTTAATGGCAATCAGTAAAAAAAACAAGTTCTGAGTGAAAACTTCAGTGCAAGTGTAGGACTGGCACGGAAGAAGGTATGGATTTATGTGCTAAATAAATCTTTGTTATGTTTATAACATTTCAGTTCTGGTTATCATGTAAAAAAGAAAGAATGAGCAGCAGAAAAGAGGAACTTAGAAGATATTGAGAAGAACAGCATGGAAAAATTTCCATATAAACTGCAAATGAGGATTATTTCAATAAAAAGTGAATTGATAACTGTTGAAATGCACATTAAAATAGCTAAGGAAAGATATTTCATGTTCTTGTGCTTTTAATTATAATACAAGGGCAAGGAGATGTTCAATGAATGTGAATGTCAAAAAAAAAGATAAAACATCATATTTAAATGAAGACAGAATGGATAATGGATAGCAATGGATGCAATATTAGACTATAATCCTGAGGCCAGGAGTAGAACCAGATGGAGGACGTTAAAAGATATTTATGTCCTCAATTAGAAATACTACAATATGCACAGGACTTAAGAGGAAGAATAATAAAATTATCATAATTAAGGGACTTAAAAAAATCCATCAAAATAAGGAAAAGGACTGGCTATTTCATCTTAGCACAATGAAGAGGATTTTGTCTTCCTCATCTGAAGCATTTGGGACTGTCAACAGATGTTGACGTGATCCTAGGTTAAATGGTGTCGTCTAGTCTCCCCATTTGGAAGTCAAATTGCTAACTCAAGGAATCAATATGAACAACAGAAAAAAACACCCAACAGATTGTTTTGACTGGATATAAGGAGGAAGTTCTTTACTGTGAGGATGGTGAGGTGCTGGAATGGGTTGCCCAAGGAAGCTGAGAATGCTTCATCGCTGGCAATGTTCAAGGCCAGGTTGGACAAAGCCTTGGGTGACATGGTTTAGTGTGAGGTGTTCCTGTCCATGGCTGGAGGGTTGGAACTAGATGACCTTAAGATACTTTCCAACCTTAACTATTCTATGATTCTATGATTGTGTCCCTTTCTTATTTTGGATGATCAGACCCTCTGTTTTATTTAATTGGGAAATTTATTTTCACAGGGGGTATATAAAATTTAACATAATAATTAGTTTAGGCAGTATGTTTATAAACTGATATATTTCAGATTACAATGAGTACTTTTATAGTTATTCTCAGCTTTAGTCAGCAGGAGACAGACGATATATAGGCATGGAGGAATTTCATTTATTAGCTTTGAAGAGCACATGACCTACATACCCCTGCCATCTGCCCATCCTTTACCCTAAGGTAAATCTGCCTTAGTAAAGTACTTCACAAATAAAGGAAATACAGCTGTGGAAATTTATTACCAACCAGAAATCCTTAACTGTCACATAAACATCAGAACAACAGAACAAAGAGGTTCTGCTGTTGCATCACTAAGCTTGGCCATAGCTATTTGAACAAACCCGTGGTCAGAAATATTTCCATTTAAAATAAACAATCATTTGCAAAATGACAGGTTATTCCACAGAACCATGGAGACTCCTGTCTCCATCTTTGCTTTGTTCACATCTGCTTTAATGGCTGGGTATTTATCCTGAAGAAGAAAAAACAGAAAGTACCTAAGACGTGTCTGAGCTCATAGTTTTGTCCTTTCATACTACTGAGTTTCACAGCATCATAGAGTCACAGAATAGTTTGGGTTGGAAAGGTCCTTAAGATCATCTAGTTCTAACACCCCTGCCATGGGCACGGACACCTTCCACTAAACCAGGCTGCTCAAGGCCCCATCCAACTTGGCCTTGTACACTGCCTGGATGGAGCATTTACCACTTCTTTGGGAAACCTGTTCCAGTGCCTCACCACCCTTATATCTGACCTGAACCTCCTCTGTTTAAGTTAGAACCCATTACTCCTTGTCCTATCAGTACATGCCCTTGTAAAGTCCCTCTCTGGCATTCTTGCAGACACCCTTCAGATACTGGAAGGCTACCATGTGGTCTCCACATAGCTTCTCCAAGCTGAAGAGTTCCAACTTTCTCAGCCTGCCTTTGTATGGGAGGTGCTCCAGCCCATTATCATCTGCCTCATTTTGTCTTTTCCATTTCCTGAATGGTGTAGATGTCTGTAGGCTAAGAAATGTGCTACGTCTTGTCAGTTGATCTTAGATTTTGATGGGCTCGATTCAATGTGATATAAAGGCCATATATCTCCTGGAAGACAGCTTTCACTTTTTGATGTAATTGGAGTGGAGGCAAAAATTAAGCAGTATAGAGCGTGAGAGGACATCAGTTACACAGCTTGGATTGAAGACCTTTTTTAGCAGGTGGAATATACAACTAAGGGGACCTATGTGGTGACCTGTGTCCTTTGGTTGTGTACAATGCAGCAGTACCTCAGGTTACATAATCACACAGAAGTTGCTGCCCTGGGAGCAAGCTGTGAGCCCATTTGCATGGGACTGCCTCTAGCTCAGTGTCTCTGAGTACAAACAATGACAAGTTTCATGATCTGTATGTTATAGAAATGTTCCCCCACACCTTATCATATCATTTAAGCACCATAATGAAAGTAGTCACCCTGTGAAAGGGTTAGGTTTTGTCAAAATGGGGTTACACATGGACGCATGGAGAGCAAAGTTTTTAGTGACCTGTGCAATGAGGAATAGTTTTGAGTTTTGTGTTTAAAACATAGATCAACTAGCATTTAAAGAGTTGTATTTAAATATCTTGCTGACTTATTCACTCCACATTAATATCGTTTTTATTTTTCCCCTGAAAAAGAACCCTTACTTGTTCCTATCTTCTGCTGTATTATCCAGTAGGCAGGGGCTTCTTCTGAGGATGTACCAGCATTACAGTTTTCCAGGCAGAACTGCTCAGGTGCAGCAAACAGCTACACCACAGTGGCTGAACTGGGACCCCTTTGCTCTCCTGCTAGAGCTGATCCTACTCTACCTCTGCACTCCAGAGACAGTGGAGTTTGCTCACACCCCACCAGGGTGAAGAAACTAAGAGATGTCAGGCATAGAAGAAGATGTGGGCATATTTCTTGCTCAGCCATTTGCTGCTCTATAGTATGAAGCCACACAGGGTAAGCACGCTCTACCTCTGTTATACCCCAGTTAGCTATTTCCACAGCATCCCTGGAGGTATAAAAGTGTCATTACAGACCTCCTCGGGTGTTAAAGTGTATTTAGAAACATCTTCATCCTCTATTGCATGTTATAGCTCTTGCTCTAGAGACCTGAAGTTCATTTGACATACGCTGGTGAGAGTTTTTATTATAGGATGTTCACAGCCTAGTTCCTTGAATATGAAGGGACTCTAGTCTGGGAGTTTAGTCTTCTGTTATGGAAACAAGGCTTATATTTGTATTGTGCCTTTTTTTAGTTCTGTATTTTAAAACCAGTACTTACAGCCTCTCAGAGTTTAATTTCAGGCTTTTAGTACTCTTAAGTTTGATTTGTCCTCTCTTTGGTCCAAAAATGTGTAGCTTTATTCTTTTCTTGGACCTACGAATAAAGGTTTTTTTCTTAATTTCAGAGTCTGTGGCTTGCAATCTATATCAGTCCTGATCAAATGCACATCTTTGAACTTTCAATTGAATATTCCCATGTTATTCTCTGTGCCTCATTCTGATCTTTAACTCATTTCTTACATTCTTCTCATAGCTACTTCTGATTCTTCCTCTCTCCGTTCCGTTTATCTTGCAGTCTGCATGAACCTCACCCTACCTGTGCAGCTGTCTTATCACACTTCACTCCCCACTGCTGGGGACTTCTCTTTAAAGGATAGTTCAGGTTTCCAGAGTTTCCGAAGTTCCCTTTGAGTGATCCTTTCTGAGAAGTATCACCTCTTTTAGCTCAGTCATTGCCACCTACCAATAGTAGGGCTTTGGGGATTTTTATTTTTTTTTAAGCTATACCTTTGTTGCATTCAAAGTCTACAGATTTTAATAGCTATAAGTAAAAGTTATGAGTAACATACAGAATCTCCACTTGGCTACTAAAGGAAAGTACTTACTAAACATAAGAAGTATTGTTAGTGAGATACTGCCTGGGGCTGTGGAAACACTCCATCTATGGTGTAAGGTTTTTTTTTAAGGGTGGCAGCAGGGTGTGGGCAATTACATCCCTACCTACAGTTCAGCTTGGATGATTGTTGTGGTTCGGTTCAGCTAACTAGCAGCAATAGACAAAGGCCATGAGCAAGAGGTCACAGACCATGATAATTAGTCATCTGATGCGAGGATATAGTAAAGACCTTCCAGCCTTTAGGGCCATGGTGCATGCACAGTTCTGTGCAAATTAATCTTGCAAATTAAGATCGTTTTTCTCTATATTTCGTGAATGACCAGTAGCAGGGTTTCTGGCTTTTATGATGTGAACCAGTGGATGATTGCTGGGCATTGGAGGAACTTCTGGCCAAGATGCTGCTAGAACATTGCAGCTCTGGACTGAAACAATACTGTAAAATTGGTGCTCCATACAGACTGCCTTTGCTGTTCCTATGTCAGATAGATGTATTACTTTGTCAGATATCAGCTTAGCAAATTAATCTTGCAAATTAAGATTGTTTTTCTCTATAGTTTGTGAATGACCAATAGCAGGGTTTCTGAATTTGGGATGCAGTTAATGGGTTTCATTGCAATTCTTGGAGTCTAATGATTCATACTCTCAAATTTAGGCTCCCAGAGGTGTATGCAGTATTTGCAACAGCAAAAAATAGTAAAGACTAACATTTTTCTGTAAAGATTTGGTGACACAGCCTATAAAGGGAGCAGACAAATTCAACTGAGAATTGCCACTTCTGAAATAATTTCCTTCCATAATTGTGTTACAGGTTACTTTATTGGAAGATGCTGCTTGCTCAGAAATAAAAGCATGTAATTTCATATTTTGTATCAGGCTATTTAATTTCATCACAAGCAAAGACATAATTTAAAATATACATAGAACAACTTGTTTGCATCAATGTGCAATGGTAAAATACTGAAACCCATAAAACCCCCTAAATAAAGCCCCATGGATGAAACACTGGGCTTAAAAAGCCAATTGCTTTTTGATGAGCCGGAGAAAAATGTTCTTTCTTTCTCCAGCCAAAATACTGTCAAAAAGATATTCATATATGTATACTCTCTGGCTGTTTGGTAGGAAGATTGCTACAAGCCTTGCTTATCTGGGTATTTGTGATGTATGAGTTACAACATCATCCAAAATATATTGCCGTTGGTAATGGAAGTTTGTAGAAAGTATAGGAGTTCATGTTTATATTGTTTAAATTTTCTGATTTATCCGCTAAACTTAGGGATTCTTTTGTCCGGCATCCTTGGTGATGTTTCATGTGTATACTGTCACTGAAGATATAATGGTGATATCTCTAATGGGTAGTATTTATAGTATCTTTACAATATTGGATGACTTGCGGGTTATGTATTCACTGTTAGCCTACCTAACATCCAAGAGGTAAATCGGAAGAGGGCAGTAAAGGAAATTTACACATGAGATAAAACAATGGGCAAAATATCTTTCCCTAAGGAAAAATAGCAGACTGAGGGAAAAAAATAGCCCTCAACCGTATGCTTGACTTCATCCAGTCTAGGAGTGTTTACTCTTCCCAAGGCTTAAAATAAAAGAGAATGCTTTAACCCCACAAATTCTCATTCCAGGAACAAGAAGTGAGTTCTCAGGAAATAGAAGGCAATAGCCACAGAGAGAGAGGGTTAGGGAGAGAGGCAGACGCAGTGCATATAACAGGTTGTTAATCAGGAGTGGGTAGAAGTGGGTCTCCTGGAGCTAAGGGTAGTAGACACTAAGCCAGGGCAATGAAATATGCATCTAGAGATATCAGTCACTGTGTGAATGCACTTTCGCAAATATCGTATCATGAATTAACAGTGCTGTGTTTCGTAAGATCAGTTTAGCATGACATTGTTAACTTGGTTGGGTAACAAGATCCCTTTTGATACAGTGACTTGGTTACCTGATTTCACCTGTGTGGAGATGCAGGGGCCATACACATCACCTACCAGTGTGTTCTAGAGACAAAGTAAGCATTGATTCCCTAGAATAGACACCCATCCAAAATTAAATCCTGTGTAAAATGATCCACTTAAAGCACTACAAATGTTTCAATAGCAACGGATTCAAATTCTTAGTAGTTTATTTAGAAGAAATAAATTACAGTCTAAACAAGAGACTTATTTACTGAGTAACATCATATTAAGGCACTTTTTTTTTCAAAAGTGAAACAATAGTCATGATTGTTATTATCAAAACGGGATCTCTGCATCATAAACCCTCATAAATGCAGTGCAGTTTAATTTATAAAAGCCTACATGTAGTTCTTTGTATTCCAGCTAATAAGCATTTGAAATAGAAAAAGGAAGATTTTAATGAGCACTTCTACTGTAACCAAAGTTCCACTTTTTACCTCTGGAGTATATAACAAATGCTAGGTTGGGTTTGGGTTTTATTGTTGTTTGTTTGTTTGGTGTTTTTTTGATTGTTTGACATTCTTTTTCTTTCTTTTCTCCAGGAAGGAAAAATTTCTAGCAGAGGAAAGCCTAAAACTCTTGTCTTTGTAAGGACTTTTGCTTAAATGAACATATGCTTTACTCAGTCAACGTCTTATTCACATTGTGACTGCCCTGGCTATGTGGTTCCATGGCTTAATCTCTCATCCTTACCACCACATTGTTTACTCCTGTCTCTCAATTAGTAAATCCATGTTGGCCTGCTCTATGTATATTTCTTTTCTCTGGGAAGAAGCCGATGGATCAAACTTTCTTTTCCAGCACTGCTTCCCTCCCTGTGGCACATCAATCCCTCTGGAAAGGCAGCAGCTGCTGCAGTGTTGATAGTTACTGCTTGTGTACATTTGGAAATTGCAGCCTGCTCTACAAGCATTGCTATCACCATGCAAGTGTTAGAAAATAGATCTAAATATTTTAGACCAATTACTGACCTCACGAAAGAAATGTTCAGGGTTAGGGAAAGGGTGAGGTTTAGCCTGACCCATGCACACTCTTATTGCCGTGTACACAGAGACACCTATACCACCATATTTTCTGCTAAACTGGGTGGCAGTTTTGGGCCTGAAGCATACACTCTGCATTTCAAAGGCACGGCTCTTGCTATTCCTGAATTTGCGGTTTACTGAGCATCATTAGAGTGTCAGTAGAAGCATCTTGGCAGTTAGTACTTTTAAGAACCCTAATTGCCTTTAGGAGCTATGGATTAACTGGCCTCCTTATTCTTATGCCTCATTATTGGATCATGCACTCCTGTGAGAGGCTACAGTATGCCTCTCTATGTTGAAAAAAGTAATAGTCCTGTTTAAAATCTAGGGAACAAACCATTTCAATATTCTTTTTTTGCTGTCTAAGCATTTATTTGTGCTTATAAACTGGCAATTATATTCTTCACTTGAGAATAGTTACCCTATGCACTCTTTGGTGCTGCCAGGGGCAGTCAGTAATAAACCTAGCTGTAAAGGCCTTAGCACAAGTTTATCCCAGAATTCTGATGGCAATTTCACTTTCTTTTTTTTTTTCTGGAAAGAATTTCTTCCATGTATGATTAAATTGAATGCACTTGAACTTGTATTGTGTGGTACTGTTAAGCTAACTATTGAGATAAATGCACATTTGTTTTGTAAGTTGCAGTTTACTGCTTAAAGGTGAGATTGTTGTACCTCATCTGAAAAATGGTTTTGTTCTTAGTGAGCTAATGGCAGTGCTGTCCCAAAACACCACATTATAAACAGGAGAGCATGTAGGTGTTTAATTTGTAAGTGTATGAGGAGGTACAAAACCAGCTCCTCTGTTAGGAACACACAGATGAAGGACAAAACTGGTGGATCTAATAATCATGTTCAAGTGTAAAATGCTTGAGGACTGCAGTAGTTGGAAAATTACAGGAATGTCAGGTTTCCATGAAACCGAGGCAGCTTTGGAGAAGAAAAATAATTGCATTTGTACTGTATATTCTGCAAAAGGGAAAGAATATTGGAGTTATGATTAACAGGTAACCTTGCAAAGGGAACAAGTTAGTAAGGAGTTATTTTTTATTTTTCAGATAGTAATGATTATTTCTAGACTTGCTCAGTAGAAACTAGTTGCAAAAAATGTCAAAAAACATTTCTATGTAAGATTAATTTGGCAGAAAGTACTAACTGTGCTAGATGTACTAAATTTTGATTAGCTACAGTTATCATGTTATAGTTGAAATTCCTATTTTCTTCAAGTCTTCTGTCCTACATGTAGGAACACAACCTCTAGTGTATGGTTTCAGCCTTCTGGTGTGTACTCAGTTGTTTGTGAAACCTCACATTTGGCTACAAAATCTGGTTTAATGGTAGTATTATTTGAGTTTATCATAATCTCCAAATGTGTTCTAGTCTTCTTTTTGAAAAGTAACTGAAATATTATGCTAAGTTTGTTAATTTATGAAAATAAGGATGTGTTATTTTTTCTCATAATTACAGTGTGTGAATAAATCTTTAAGGAGATATGTGTCTCATATGTCCTAAGCTTTTCCTTCATCAGTCCAGCTCCAGTGCTTTCAACTGGTCAAAGACTGTACAAGGCATGAGGGAGTTCCTTGTCCATCCATTGAGAGTGGAGCAGGTGATCTGCATGAGCCCATGTTACCATCTCCTGCATCCTCTCTTTCGTTTTCCTGGTTTTGGATGCAGACCTGTACTTCTGGTAAGCTGGGAGTAGTTTCTGTTCCCTGCCTATTCCCACTTAGGTTGGCTTAGACAAGAGGTGCTTAGCTCATCAGAAGAACATGCACTTTCTGTCAGTTCCGACATCTGCCATGAACTTTTTATTTCCCCTTGTCAGAATGATGTGAAATACCATTCTTGAAAGGTTGGGTGCATTTTATCCACATATTATTTTGTGGCTAAATATCGCATATTCCTTTATGTTATGAATTTTCTTGTTGAGATGAGTTTTTAAATACAATAAAAGAGCCAAACATCTCTGAAGTCTGAGAAACATCAAGGCTCCGTCTGTCCCAAGCCTCTGGCTGGCAGTGTGTCATTGCAAAACAAGGGCTCTTCTGAATACAGAGATAGCTAATTGCTTCCTGTATTTTCAAAAAAGCCTTCAACATTGGAGAATTTACTTGTGTTGCTTTGTAGCTCTGTCCAGCTGCCAACACCCTCACTTGAACTGCAGTGACAGCAGGTAATTGTAACAGAACAGTCCATGTCAAAACAAGAAAGATATACTATGCTAGTGGATAATGAAATGGAACAACTCATGCAAGCAATAAAGAAAAGGTAGTGCTAGAAAGATGGAAAGTCATATTCACACCTTTAAAGACTATAAAAAATATACAGTAAAAGATTGAGCTGTTAAGTGTACCACCGCTCAACATCTCAGGGCAAAAGTAGAGGTATGTTCACAAGCAGCTTCTGTACAATCACTTTGCATCTGGGGAATGCTTGCAATGATGATATTTTCCAGCATCATTAGGGCTGCCCATATCAAATCCCACACTGGGAACTCCTCTATTCCAATATGCTAGCAGCTTCTGAGACCAACCCACTCCAAACAATTTAGGAAATAAGAAACAGGTATGAAATACATTGTCTGTAGTCTTAAATCTGAACAGTTAAAAGAGAGTTTTTGCTGTTTGCTTTAGTGTTAATGTTTTCCAATGTCTATGTGGGATTTGTCTCTTTTACTCTCTTCTCGTATTTTATAGAAATCTTTGCTCTTTTTAGGGATACTTCTGATTTGTTTGACGTAGTAATGTGTGCTAGAGAGAAGTAAATCCATCAATAAATTATGCCTCACGTGCAAAAGTCTAAGATGTGTTTGTTTTCTATTTTACTGACACTGTCTTAATGCTGTTTGATGTAAAGGGGTATATAAGGGACACACATCTATCTACTGTGCATTAATCATTATTTGATATACAATATTTTTATTCCTTTGTAATACAGCCAAAAGAGTACACAGAAGTCAGTGCTACTGCAGCACTATACTGGAAGGATGCTCAAGCCAGTCTTAAATTGACTTTCACAACTGCTGCGTGCAACTTGGTGGTAGCAGCTCCAAGTACAGCTTGGGCTGCCAAACCCACTCACGAAGCAGTTAGCACAAAGCCAGGTCTGCACTGCTGCATTTACAGTAGAAACTACAGCTTTATCACAGGCAGCAGTCTGGGCATACCTTGAACTTTCCAGTCCTTTCCCCTGCAGTGACTTTGTCACCTAATTGGAGCTCATTTATTAGCAGTTATCCTTCTTTCTGGGAAAGGGTTTGCTGTATGTTAATGTACACTTCTTTTTTCAAGGAACATATAAAGAATAAGTTTTTGGGTGCTCTGGAAGTACTGCAGATAAAATATGAGGATATATATACATGGGTAGAAAAGGACTATCCTTTTATCCTTTCACTTCATTACTCTCAGTATCTTTTCCCTCTGGCAAATTGCAGTCTTTTTTTTCAAAGTGTACTATGCCAAGGACCTTCCAGTGGCAATAGACACATCCTTAGGATATCAGCAGGAGCAGACAACTGTGGCACTGCAAGAGGGAAGAGGTGAAGGCAGCTCAATTCTTCACCCTCTGAAGTGTCTTGTCCCTGCTCTCCCTGAAGTTTCTATTTTTATTTTTGCCTCTAGGATTTAGAAGCAAAACCAAGTGTTGTCTCTCTCTTTCTGCAGTTGTACAATAACATTTCCACTAGGATCCTCTTGTGGACTGAATTCTTCTCTAGGACTTGGTGCCAGAGGCATTATACATTATATTATTTGCTATGTAATGGCAGTATTTTTTTAATATCCATTACTTTTTCTACTTTCTGGCATTCAGGAGTCAGAAAGCACCAGAAGAAGCAAGAAAAGGGAGAAAAAAAATATATTTTTCTGTGGGCAACAAGCAAACTTTTATTTAAAAGTTCATGCTATATATATTCTCATGTGTTCAGCTCAGGCAGCCTACATTTATTACAGAGACAGTGTCATCACTAAAATCTTTACAGTTTTGCCTTTGAGAGAAGATTACTGTACTATTCCTTAAATGTTCTCTTTCCTTAACTGAGGGAATGCTTTCTGTATATTAATTACCTACAAAAGCATTTATATCGATTTAAAATGTTAACAACTCTAATGTTTATAATGTTTTTGTATGATTAATTGCACTTTGGCAATATGTATGTAATGGAATATGAGTTATTGTCAATAATACGTCGCTATTTGAAGCATGTTTCACAAAAATAATTGCCTTCTGTATTTGTGTGTTGGTCTAACAAAGTGAACACTCTCAAAGGATAGGGCAAAGTCAAACAAAGCATCTTCACCTGTGTCTGGAAGACACCACTAGAGAAATTAATTCATGTTGCTCTGTCCTCTTTGGATGAAAGTACATATGGACTCTGTCCTTTCTCAGTTTTATAGCCCTGCTCTCTCTCTCTTCTCATTGTCTCTTTTTGCTCCTTCCTACTGGCATGAGTGTTACGTGGCTCTATCAGGTGAAGTAAGAAAGGTGATATCTACATTTACCAAGATAAATACAAGTTACAAATTGAACAAAGGGTAATTCTACATGCCATCACTTGGAAACTTTAGTCTATTCCTGGTAGCTGTTTACAGATAAGACAAGAACACGGTTGAAAAGCATATTTTTTCCCTTTCCTTCCCTTCCCTTCCCTTCCCTTCCCTTCCCTTCCCTTCCCTTCCCTTCCCTTCCCTTCCCTTCCCTTCCC
>JASSUY010016066.1:0-19821 GCA_032466535.1 Forpus xanthops | reverse complement strand
TCCAACTTAGAGACAAGGATGTCATGTGAGACAGTGTCAAATGCTTTCCACAAGTCCAGGTAGATGACATCAACTGCACTACCCCTTTCCATCAGTTCCGTAGCCCCATAATAAAAGGCCACCAGATTGGTAAGGCAGGATTTCCCCTAGTGAAGCCATGCTGGCTGTCACCAACCACTTTGTTGTTTTTCATCGTAAAGACAGTTAAGGCCATGGTAGACTGACCATGAAAATGAGAAAGCTATTTTGCTATGTATTAAAAATCTGCAAGAAAATCTCAGTGTGTTTCTACTCTCTGAGACTGCATTACTGGTCACTCTGTTAGTCTTTAAAAACCACTAAAATATTTGTACTAATCTAGGATTTTTGGATTACAGCAGATTACCTGTAGAAATTAAAATTTTCTCCAGAAAATCAGATTTTTTCTTCTCTAGTTGTATCTTCAAGCAGCAAGCAAACAAGCTACATTGCACTAACAGGCAAAGAGATCCAAATATATCATATTTGCACCCTGAAAAAATCATGCAAGCCAAAAGAGTATGTTGTTGCTTAGTAACTCCTTAAACTTCATATTGTGGCAGAGTTTGTTAGCACAGCATTATACAACAGTAACAGCTGCAAGATAGAAACTCATAGCTCAGGAAAAATCAGATAAGTTTATTTTCTTAACAGCACCAGTACACCTATGTTTTACCTTCTTTCTTCATTTTTTTTTAAGAGCCTGATGGCAGTAGACCACATGATACATTCAATTTAAGAGACAAAGCTCTCATATTGTGGTAGGAAGTTTTTCATTACTATAATGAATTTGTCCCAAACCCATTAAAATCAAAAGGAAGAAAAAAAAAAAGGAGGGAAGTGATGAAGGCAGGTGCTTATTCAATCAGGGAGAGTGACATGCAAGAAATTTTGTTACTTTTTTGATTTCAGAAACATATTTTCATGCCAAGTGTTGTCCTCCTCTAATCTTCAAGGTGGCCTGGACTCTCAGTTCCATTGTGACCTGTACACTGTAAACCAACAGATTATACATTAAATTGTGTAATTATGTGATAAGATCATTGTTCAAGCCTATTGCAATACTGGATTCTTGGAGGATGTCAGAGAATTGTCTTTGATCCTGTAAAGGTGTTGAAATCAGCTGGGCTGATAGTACTAGCCAAGGATCTGGCTGTATGTGTGAAGAATACATCTAACTCTCTTCAGTGAGGGAATACCTCTCCTTGATCACCCTCAGAAGGACTAGAGTTTGTATTATAATTCTAGTAATACCAGTAAAAAAGAAGATATCACTAACACTCTTGATAACAACAGCTTTGTTCACATATTGGGTCAATTTAGTTTCTGAGGTAGTTCTAGCAGAAGCTGTTCAGATTAAAACAGGCAGGCATTAAAGTAATCCATTAGATTTTTCCATTTCCTGCTCTCTTGAGACATCCTTATAATCTGACTGACCAGTATGCGATATACACACACTGTTAGGAAAATAGTTGCTAATAATAGTGACTTCTGTGAAGTGAAAACACATGCTAACTGAATTCCAATGCATGCAGGAGAATGTGCTGGCAATTGAAGCAAACAAAACAACACAGTAACTGTGCCATTGTTGTCCTGCACAGAAGGACAACTGGAAAACTAAAGGAAGATTAAAGATGCCACCCCTGAAGAGGAAATCTACAAAACAATCTACCTAGGTCCATAACAGCATTTTACATCAAAAGCACACAAAAATATCTCTGAAGTGACACCAAGCACTTCATATAACCATTTGTGTCATACACATTGAGAAGAACACTCAATAAAGCTCACCTCATCCATCAAAAGAGAGCTCAATGAGAACTCTGCTCGGAAGAACAGCTGAGCCTTTGAACAAGTTATTGCATATTACACAGAAACTTACCATGAAGCAAAATGATGAACTGGCGCTAAATATGAATCTCCGATTGTTATATTCTACCCTAAACAGAAATTTTAATGAAAAACATCTTAAAGAACTAAAATATATTCTAGAAAAGCATGATACTGTGAAAGAACTTTGCCCATAAACCTCTCTCCTAACCTTTAAACAAAAGCTCGTAAACTTGGCAGCCCTGATCACCAGCAGCAAATGACTTAAAGGAACTTTGCTGCTGGTGATCAGGTCAGTCAAATTTCTGACCTTTATTTATAAATTTCCCCCAGGAAGCTGTTGAAGCTTCCAAACTATTGGTGCCATTTTTGTCACTCTGTCAAACTTTATAGAGGTAGCTACAGACTACTGAGTTGTTCTCACAAATGCGACCAGAACAGGAGCAGCACTTGCTAGTAGCGATTGTCAGAAAGAGTAGAAACAGAACTCTGGAGTCAGGACACAATAGTGGAAAAGCAAAAAGAACAAAAGGTTCCTAGTATCTGCTTTGAGAATTGGTAAGATATGTAAATTCAGGGCAACTGAAGACGTAATATCTGCTATCATAACATCTTTGGTACCTGAAAAATGAGGATCAAGTTTTCCATTTAAAACCCCACCAACATATAATATTTCAGTCCTATGTTGAGAGCACAGACATTTAATCTCTGTTGATTTACTCTGCTAACACTTTCCTCATGAGCATTTACTCAGCACTTGCACTTGGGTACAAAAGTGCTTATTATATTCAAACACATTTCTAGTACGTGTTTTAAAGTGCTTTGTTTGTTTCCCAAATACACCATAATCTCTTGTGCTTTTAACCAGAGACCTTTCCATGGCATGACCCCCTTAGATATGCAGTTAATACTGTCAAGCATTTTATTTTTTTAGTTCTCCAGGATAAGAAGTTATGGAATAGCAAGGCCACCTATACCATAAAACACTTGCCAAGGACACTGCAGAATCACTATCACTCCAGACACTTAAGATGGGCTGAAGAAAGCAATAATACACATGCAGCATGAAACTGCTCAACGTTGGCTGAAAAGCAGTTAAGTAAACATTTCCATCTGTGCTCTGACACTTGGATTATTGCTAAAGCTTTAATTTTGAGACTCTGTGATCTGTGGCAGTAAACAGACTGCACCAGCTCAGCATTTGTAACACATACCCTCTCAAATCTTGACAAAGGAATGCCATCTAAGGCTAAATACCTCTTAGTTTTCCTTAAGATTTGAATGAACAGCAAACCAGTGAAAGAGTGAAATAACTTCCAGAAAAAGATTCCAGTTAATTGTGGAGACTGACTGGAAATAGCCAGAACTGTACAGTATCATGTTAGTCATTGCAAAGCCTTTTCCCCAAAACACTGTCACTTGATTGCACAGACTGTTCAGCTTTGTCAGATCTCGGTCAAATTAATACAATCATAAATATCCATCAGCAGGACAAAGCAAATGCTGGACAAATACTCTAATGTAGAATCACAGAGCTGCCATGCCTTACACAGCTGTGCTTTGCTACTGCCAGGTACTTTGGTGACACAGTTTTCCTGGGAAGTTGCTTCTGGCCAGCATGGGATTGGTAGAAATATGTTTATGGCAACAAATTACAAAGATTAGAGGAAGAGTAGCTTCTTGGCACACAAAGGAAATCTTACAGTAAGAGCAGTGTTTTGATGTTATTTCTTGTATAGTAATTCCTCTGTTCCAGTGCTGGCTCTCATTGTTTCTGAGAAGTAATGGAAGTGTTTTAGGACCAAGACTCTACTCAAGAAAGGTGGCAACAGCAGAACTGCTTCAGCCAAGGTGGCCTAACATTCTGTTCCTTTTCTCCTTTTTATTGTCCCATTTCTCCTGCAAATGCAAAGTAGTTTTCCATATGTGGCTTCTGGCAATTCAGGACAGCTGTTCAACTCCTGACAGTTGTTCCTAATCTCTGCTAGATACCAGTTTGCCACCTCTGCTTCAGAAAAGACTGGCAGGAACCTTCCCACATCCTTTTGCCTAATCTAAGAGGAGATCCTGCTTCTCCATGCAAATCTTGTCTCCTTTATTCCATGAAGGGTTTCAGAGAGGAAAAAACCCAAGATAAGGCGTGTTCTATAGTATCCCCAGCAAGGTATTATAGACTGACTATTTCATATTATTGATTTACATGTGCAAACTTTAATAGATACTTTAAAAATATATATTTTTGTATCAGTTATGCAATAAACCCAGAGTGCAATTAGGCAATTAAGCAAGCAATCCAGCATACAGCTTCTAATTACAGTCTATTTTGACAGACCATGATGGCAAGAACAGAGAGGCAGCTAGTTTTGATCAAATAAAAGTAAATAAATACACCTTCTCCCCCCTTCTAAATACCAGGAAAATGGTACTGAAGCCTGGACAAATATTTTCAGAATAGAATTTTCCTATTTTCATTTTACACCCACAGATTGCTTTTTGAGTTTTTTCACCTTTTTTTTTTTTGTAATGATGAAAATACAGGAGAAAAGTTTCCAAATTATTAAATATCTCCTGTGAAACATCACAGATAGAAAAAAGTTTTCTGGAGAGTTTTTAGAGAAGAGCGAAGTGGGTCAGTATTCATACTTTTCTGAGAAACTGATTTTATCAAAACCCTGTAGGACAATTAAGCTTTATAAAGGGACAGCATAAGGCAGGATAAAATTGCACAGAAATCATGACAGAGAAAAATATTGATTGCCAAGATTATGGTGGGTGCTTGGCAGCTATCATTCAAAACCATTAGATTAGTGTCCACTTTAAGAAAGCCCAAGGAACATTTCCTGTAGGAAGCTTATGCAGAAGGAGCAATATATTTCATTTGCATTGTTAAAACCCCATCCAGAGACTCCTTGATGAAGGCCACATTGCAAAGAACTGCTTGGGGCACTAATCTACAACAGTAGCAGTTCTATGCTTGCTAAAGTATATAAACACCAGAAAGCACAGAAGTTAGATACAGGTGTCAGCAGGAAAGGAAGTCAAACCTTGGTGAGAAAAGTGTGTCACCATTATCCTGTCACAAACTAGCAGTCTGGCAGTGATCATGAAGTGTTATTGCTGAGAAATTTAGAACCAGTCGGCTGGAAAGACTTTGGAAAATAAATCAGGATGGCATTTGTAATAGCTAGAAGATAACAAGCAGCTTATCAGTGACAATTGTGTGTCTGCATTCAGCAAGAGTTCTTCTAATTTCATGTTATCAAAAAGTACATGAAGATATTGCTATAAAGATAAAAAAAGATTGAGAAACCCACAAAAAAAATTATCTTACAAGAAACCCCAAACCAAAAACCCCTTTTGTGGCTGCACTCACTAAATATTGGAGAAGAAGATTAAAAAGATTATCGTACAAGAAGAAATATTGTATGTCTCTTAGATGTCCGAGAAAATAAGCAATATTAAGCAAGTGGAAAATAAGACTTTATATTAAGATAATTAAAGACAGTGGGGAAGAAAAAACAAAACAAAAAATGACCTATTAATGCCAACATCATTCACAAGACACCAATATTCAGTTAGTACTAAAACTGGATATTTGGAATCAAGTTCTGAGCTGTGAATCACAGATAGTGCTCTAAGCAATAATTCTGTTTTTAATATACAGAGATGTTTTAAATGCTTTTGAATGCTTGCCATTAAGCATTTTCCTTTTTTTCCCCTGCATTTTTTTTCTTTCTTTTTCAAGGAAGAAGATTTATTTCCTAAAATCTTTTCAGCCAGCTGGCTGCACATTGCCCAAAGTCATCTCCATATGTCTTATCACTTTGGCTTTGTAGCATATGGCTTTACAGCACTTTCAAAGGTAGCAGAAACAGGTGTTGTGAACAACCTCAGATGGTTAAAGGAACAGGAAGGCAAGTTCATTTAAAAAAAATTCTCACAACACATCAAAGAACAACAGCAGTAAATGCAGTGATAAAAGTCCTGCAGTCAGTGTCACTGGACAGTCTTCCCTGCTAAATCCAAAAATTAAGGTTATCATTTCGGCATTGTAAAGTTCCAGAATTATTTGATTTGAACTTTTTTTTTCTTCCTTTATAGTCTAAATGGGCCAATCTGAATCTCCAGCAACTGGCTTCATAAATGAAAGAAATTTAAAGACAGGAGAAATAAACCGCAGCAAACTAAACTGAACTAAACTAGCCAACAGCTCAACAAGTCAATGGAAGCAGACTGCTAGAGATGGACAAGCAATGGTGTCCACAATATTATTCATTATCAAATTAACTTCTGTTTTTTAAAGAAGGTTACAGCTCCCAGGTTTAGCCTTCTTGAACCACTATAGAAGCAAACACCTGGGTTAATTCAGTGGTTTGAATACATCAAGAAATAAATTTCACTTCCATGGATGTTTAAAGCTCCCATTAACACACAGAAAAGTAAGACTGAAATTTTAGAATAACCTACAAACCTTAACATTCTTACTGTATTTCTACCCTTGCTTCTAAGTCTCAACTCTGAACTGAATTGTCAGCATCTTTCCTTGAGCTTTGTTATCAGTGCAAAATCGTTTTAAGCAACCTGACAATTTTCTCCCTACTACTCTTATATTTATGAAGCTAGATCCAAGAAAAGGCTAATATGGACAAAAATGATACAGCAATTTAAGAGTTCATGCCCAAACCTGTAATTAAGAAATGATCCCATATTTTCCCTTTAAGCATGCTGCCGTTAACCAGCATTTTAAATGCTAAACTTCATATATCACTCTTTTCTTGACTAGACTTGACTTTATATTTCTCCAGGTATTTACAGTTAGGTTTCTGGACATTCACCAAATTGCAATTCCTAATTCACTATCTGCTCAAGCCTAACTGGATTTCACAAACAAGATCGAAATCCTCCATCTAGATGCTCTCACAGCATGTTCACATACCATAAACCTCAAGTCTCTGCAAAACACTATGTTAAAATCATTCTTTTGAAATAGAGTATTTGAGCTCAAACCCAAGCCTTCAAGAAGTTTGGCTTTTGTTTGCTCTTCTTTGCCTAGCCAGTAGCAGACAGGTTATTTAAGAATGCTCTCTTCCTTTAACCTGTGCCAAGAGCTATAGGCAGTACAGGGATGGAATTGGGAGCAGCCTGTTGTATTTCAGTAGAATTTATTTCCCTCTTCAGGCAAGAGTCATGAACCACATTGGATCTAGTTTACCAGTTAAAACATTTCATTAGGGTTATTATGCCTGTCTCTGGTTATCAACATTACCTTCTAGAAAGGTGGGTAGAAACCGCCTCACAATGAAAAGTGCCACCTTGATCTCAAAGCAATCCAAAGCCAAGGCATTAAACACAATAAATTAAAGACCTAGAAATTCAGCTGAAGGCTATGTCTGGAGCTACACTATTAAAAGGGATGCCAAACAACTAACTTGTAAAAGAAAAGAATGGCACTGGGTTTTTTATTGAAAGGAAGGATGTAACTACCAAACTCTGGAGGGCTCAGGGTTGTGGGTTTGAACATGGAGGAGCTGAGGAAACCAAATGGCCAAAAAGTCCAGAAGCTTAAAATTCCAAGTTCATAATCAAGAGACAGAAAAAGGGAAATGACATACATACAAAAGGACTCCTCTATCAGTTTCAGAGATTATACTAACAAATACAGACTTCATATATTTAAAGAATCAAAGGTGTTATTAGTTGGAAGTTAAACAATATTGAATATCAGAAAGAATACCAATAGGAATTTAAGTACAGTCATTGCCTACAACCAACACTGGAACTCTGAGCACAACCTCTCTATATGTTCCCAACATAAGAAGAGTTTAAAAGTAATGATGTGTTAGTTACAAGGCCACTAAATGCTTTTATGCAATTTCTTAATTTATTTGGTCCATTATGCTGCAAGTTAGAAAGGTCTTACAGCACCTAGTAAAATCCCTCTTAAGAAAGATTCTGAATTGGAACTTTTCTGACCATTTATTCTGCTATTTATGCTTAGAAGAAGTCAAAATGAGCAGAAAAAACTTCTCTAGCTTACTCTGGTAGAGCTACCTTTGTAGTCGCAATAGTGAGAACTTTCAACAGAAAACATATTCATGGTCAGTGGCATTTCTCAATGTCAACATTCATTCAGGAAAGAGAATAGATGAGGGCTATGTTGAAACTTTGCTTATGGGAAGGGCTGAGGTAGGCCTGTATTTAGCTATGGTCATTATTAAGCCCTATATTTAGGCCATTTGCATGTCCTCAGTATTTCTCTTGGTAATCAAGGAAATTCTTCATGAGAGAGGCAGAGATACAAAGAATCCTACTTTCAGATGCCTGGTTACTTAGAATGTCTCTACAGTGCACCGCTTCATTACAGGAGGAAAATGGATGCTGTGTTGCATGGAACTCACATCCCAGGAGGCTTCTGCAATTCCATTTGCCTCTTGAAGGCACTCGACTTTGCAAGATACCAGCAGCACCTACAAGTACACTGGGAAACTGATGCAGGCACAAAGCTATTCCTCATGAGCCTTCGCAATGTTAACTTGGGATTTAACTCTTTCTGAAGTCTTAAAATTGTCACCTTTCTTTGGCAATGCACACGTCCCTGTTGATGTAGTAAATGGGGACAAGGCACAGGCCATTTAAGATGCTTTTTCCAGGTTTCCCTCTGAGATAATGTGAGGCTTCTTTGCTGGGCTATTAATTTGCTAGACTGTTCAATCTGGAGAAAAGGATCCTCAGAGGAGATCTTACCTCTCTACAGCTACCTGAAAGGATGTTGTAGTGAGACATGTGTCCATCTCTTCTCCTAGGTAACAAGCAATAAGAAAAGAAGAAATGGTCTCAATTTGCACCAGGGGAGGTTTAGGTTGGCTAAAAGGAAGAAATTCTTTACCAAAAGGGTTGTCAAACATTGGAACAGGCTGCCCAGGGCAGTGGTGAGTTCAACTTGTCAAATATTACCTCAATAGATAAAACATTAATCCCTGGGTTCTTTGTTGTGGTGGTTGTCCAAACAATCTCAGTTGTTATATACACTCTATAAGGAGCAGAGATGTGGCTTCTACTTAAAAAATGTTGTGATCTAATAATAGGAAAGGTGACTTTCAGCATTAGCTGACCTGGCGACCAAAGAGATGCAATAGCATGCACCAAGATACCTACTGTAACTAGTGGTGGAGCATGTGCACAAAAAGTTCTGTCAGGTGGTGCAGGATGGTCTTTTTTGCATCTGGTCCTCCTGTATAACGTGGTACTGTAACATCTCCTATCCTGCATCCTGCCCCTTCTCTACATGATGCTGTAGCTTGGGGCAGAAAGAACCATGGCCCTAAGAAGTCTTTGCTACTTTCAGGGTAAGGAAGACTCTCTGGAGATCTCCTATACACCAGCTGGCCCTGCACAATACAAACCAGTATTTTGGCAGACATTATTCCTGTAGTTCCAATTTGATAGAAAACAAAACACAGTAATCTGTTTTCCTGTAGTTTTTAGCAAGTTACAAAATATCAGATGTCAGCTGAAGAGAAAGGATGCATTCTGCTTCCAGACCTGCATGGTGAAAAATTCTTGTTACCCTCACTAAATTGCTTCTACTATTAGTGGGAGTGCTTCGTGTTGTTGAAGAGATACATAGCGTTAGCTGAAACCAGAATAGCACAAAACACTCTAATTCATTGAGTACAAACAGCAAAGTCCTTTCTGTAACAGAAGCAGCTGTAAACAATGAAGCACAGGTGCAAGGTACTTAACCTGTCACAGCTAAGATACACAAGCTGCAAGCACAAGGGTAAGCTACTGATTTTCAGCCAAGCAGGAAATTAATAAAATGTATGAAGTTGAGAAGAAGCCAGACATGTGGCAATGCTTGTAAGACAGCATAATAAGTACTTATTTTTGTATGTAACTCACTGAAGTTACATTAAATTATAATTTAGAAATATTAAAATGCATACTACACATGTTATTTGTGTCTGACTGGAGACCAAGTCAGGATTTCAATATCCTTGAGAGTAGCATCCTGGCTTTTATAAGAACTCCTGTGGCCAGCAGGACTAGGGAAGTGATCATCCCCCTGTATTTGGCACTGGTAAGGCTGCACCTTAAGTACTGTGCTCAGTTTTGGGTCTCACTACAGGAAAGATATTGAGGTGCTAGAGTGTGTCCAAAGAAGAGCAACAAAGCTGATGAAGGGTCTAAAGAAAAAGTCCTGTGACGAAATTCTGTGATGAGATGCTGAGAGAACTGGGATTGTTTAGTCTGGAGAAAAGAAGGCTCAAGGGAGACCTTACCACTCTCTACAACTACCTGAAAGGAGGTTGTAGTGAAATGCATGTCTATCTTCTCCCAGGTAACAAGCAATAGAACAAGAAGAAATGGCCGCAATCTGCAGCAGGGGAGGTTTAGATTGGCCATTAGGAAAAAGATCTTTACCAAAGTGTTATCAAACATTGGAACAGCTGCCCAGAGAAGCAGTTAAGTCACCATACCTGGGGGTATTTAAAAGATGTGTAGATGTGGCTGTTAGGGACATGACTTAGCGGTGTACTTGGTGGCACTAGGTTTACAGTTGAACTTGATGATCTTAAAAAGTCTTTTCCAACCTAAATAACTTCATGATTTTATGAAGCTGCTGATCAGATCTAAGGGTGACTTATGAGCCTAACAGCAAGATTTATAGAATTCAGCAAGCTAAGAAGAAAGCTACTAGACCTTTGTGCTGTGTAATAAAGAGAGGCAAGCAAGATCTAAGCAGTGCTCTGGAAGGAAAGACTTGTCTTCCTCTTTCCTCCCCTGAAAACTCTGACTGGCATCTGCTACAGAGAGATCAGCCTCTAGAGAGAGTTTTCTGCTTCAGTTTCTTTACCACTTCATAGTTACCTTACTTGTCAGTCATGGGAAAATGACCCTATGAGCTGTCAAGGTTTTTGCTCCTTTAGCTTCTACTTCTTCACAATCACAGATTCTTGCCAGCACAGCCCACCATTGCTGCTTGCAGCTTGTCTTGTACTTACCACTGGCTGTTCCCTCTCACCTCCAACCGTGAAGATTCATTCCTCCTTCCCTCTCCTTTACTTGCTGCATCTCCTAAATTCAGCATGCTTCCTGGCAGCTATCTTCCTTGTCAGATGGCTGAAATACCTCCAATTTTACCTTCATCAGCATCTGCATAAAGAGCTATGTCTTAGCTCTAGACAACATTCAAAGAAGCCAGAGGATTTTTTTTCAGAGCACAGCTTCTCTAGAGTCAAATAAATAGTCTAGGATAAAAGTGTCTGCAATAATCTCCAAATTTACAGAGAGACAGTATTGGAGCAATCTTCAATTGCATCAATTTGACCTTGTCATTCAGAGCCCACCAAAGAAGCTGTGAAATCCTTATTAAAGTAGGACTGTAAGGTCTAACAAACTTCAGATATTGTATTGGTTTAGACAGCCTGCTTGAGGAGGATGGACTTGGTGACCTCTAGCATCTCTTTGAATCTCACTTTTTCATCAGCTCCTGTAAAAATTCTCCAAAGGGCTTTAAATCTCTGTGGGCTAAAAAGATAATTATTTTTAATGAGAGCCATGATTCTAATCTCACTGTGCAACTTCCAGGGTGCTGCATAGTGCTAAGCATATTATTCAGGTCCTGTAGTGTTTTCCCAAATTAAAAGATACTGCAACCATTCCCTGAAGTTCTGTCTAACCAGCAGTATTGAGTCACTAATGACTCTGACAGCTCTGTGACAGCACAGTTTTTCTTGCTATTAAAAAAAAAAATTAAAAAGAAATATAAATTTTATGACCTCCTTCTCTGTGTTGTTGACTTTTCACTGTGCCTTGAGTGTACTTACTGAAAACCCTAATGTTTCTACATATTTGCCCAGGTCGGGATGTTTGACCTTTCATAGGGATTTTGCTTTAATTAAAATCATCTGAAACAGGTGAAGTTTGCTCCTTTTCAAAGTAATTGGATTAATGCAAATGTTTTCAGTGCCTAATTCAAACAAGTATATATGGTCTGACATTAAATGAGGTTAAAAAGTCCCCTACAAACTACCACCACTGTTATTAAATTTGATTAAGATAGAACAGCATGCAATTTATATGGGAAAGTGTTGCACAAATATGGTAGCACAGAAAAATGACTGATGTCATTAAAGGTAATTGGAAGCAAGGGTTACTAAATGACAATGTAATTAACAGGCTAATGAATACCATATTAGGGTTGTTATTAACAATGAGATTTGCAAACATACATGGAAAACTAGTTAGGGATATTGCACCATTAGAGATATTACAAGGCAAAACTCTACAAACAAATTAGGCAGCAATTTATGCTCAAGCCATGTAGCAGTAGTTAAACCTCTTGCCCTGTCACCCTTCTCTTTTATCAAGTTAAGTGATAATTATCACAGATTAACTAAAAAATATGTGCTTCAAGAATTTTTGCCGTTCTAAAATTCTGTGTAGAACTCACCAAAGTCACATTGTTTGATAAGGTAATGATTAAAGTTGGGGGAAAGCCAGTGACTGCATGCAACCTATGCCCTGCAGCTAAAAAGAAGCCACCTTTGAGATTCACCACTAAGTAACCTACACTGCTCCACCCAGATGAACAATAAGGGTTCTGCTACGTTGGGTTAATGTAATTTTATGCATAAATGAAATAATTTCCACTTTTAATAGGAGCATTTGGTCTGACTACTTTTCCATGAGCCCCTGCTAAATAGCAGTCAGAAGAGTGCTGGTTCAGATCTAGAAGGCTGCTCTTTGCATGACAGTTTGTCACCATTTCAGAGCTTGAAGGGAAACTTCAGAGACAGGACAGGACAGAAAGAATGACTGTTCTCAACGAGGAAAAGATCATAATCAACAACATAAAAGGTGAGAATGAGAATTGCAGATGAGCTTGATGATGGTTTCAGATTTCTTGCTCCAGAAGAGCTTGGATGTTCACAGTGACTTAAGGAATCTAGTATTCTTGCTGCTTGAGACAGTCTCAGTAAAAGATGTTGCAGTTGAACAAGTATTAGCTATAGTATGCCTTTCTCACTGGGTATAGTTTACGTTTCATTCTGGTGCTATAGAATGCGTCAGCATATTTGAGTATGAAAATCACAAATTTGGGCTTAGGCGTGTAACAAGAAGTCCCACTTGTCCTGCATCTAATTGTTAGTAACTGATATTAGTACTTTCACTTCAGGAACAAAAGCTCTAGAAAGCAGTGTTTGGATTTTAAAGGCTTTTCCGTAATGCAAAAGAGATTGGTTAATAAGACAGTAAATAAGTAAGCTTGCGACAGATCTTTGCTTCTGATTGGTTTCTGCAGCATTGTTATTTTTACATGTATTTTACAACACACTCTTAGCAAGATAGATTTATCTTCTGTTAAACTTGCTAATATGAAGGGCCAAGTAAAAAGACCCATCTTTCCAAAACCACAAATATAATCTCAAATGGCTTACCATATTCAAATAAGCTGATGTTGGTTTCCCAGAGGCTGCAAATGGACAAACATACAGAGCTGAAAGGAAGATAAAGTATGCCACAGAACAAACAAAATTGTTGGAATTGGATTATGGAGGCAACATATGCCAAAACTGCAGGATTTTGTAAGAAATCTCAGAGGGAAACAGTGAAGTGCTAATTAATAATTTAACACCAGAATTTTAAAGAAAGATTTTACTTAGCTAGCAAATACTAGGTAAGAAAATATGTTACAAGACTAAAAGTGTGATTACAAAGAGGAAGGAAGAAAATACTAGTAACAGCCACTTTCTTGCGATTATACCAGGCTGATTTTCTTGGAAGACCTTGCAAGTAACTCCTGTTTCTAAGCATTTTTACAGGTCCTAATAGTTAAATTTTCACCAAGAAAAAGGAATCTTCTTCATGAGAGGTCAGATCTGAAGATTCAGACTTCTAAGCTACAATGTAACATCATAAACAACAGGCAAATTATTGAATATATACATGAAAAATTACACAATTTCCTCTTCCCCTAAGAATAAGCATTCCTAAGTAAATATATACTTCATCTCTAGTTTGTCTATCCAAACAAACTGAAGTGTATTGGACAAATTCTCAAAACATATTTTTAACCCAAAACTATTTAGTAGAAAAAAAGAAAACCAAAGACATCTGAAGGAGACAGCGAGAGAAACAAAGACAGTGGCAATATGTAGGAAATGATAGTTTAAATAAACCCAAGGTTTATTTCCTAATAACCCTTTCCTCAACAATTGTAACTGCCTCATATTCAAGTTTCTTTTCTTCACAGTAATCATTGTGACACAAGGAAAATTTTTCAGCAATTGCTTTTCTGCCACGATTCAAAACACTGACACTGTTTAAATAAAAATCTGTTTATGTAATCACAGTATTTGGTGGAGCCAGTAAGCTCAGCCCCATACTATGTCATGCAGAAATATGAATGAAACTCTTAAAATATCAATAAGAAGGATCATATTGAGCCCTGAAAGAGACTGCATCTTGCAAGATAAGAATTAGATTATTTAGCAGTTCCCAAAATGATATTCTATCCAAAGATGAAAATCTTTGGTTGGCATATACATTTCCTACCTGTAATCCTTTAGAAATGGAAGGTATACCTTTATTTTGAGGTTGCTATTGAAGTGATCTGAGCTAAAGTCACTTTAGTCCCAAATGGAGGCAAGAGAACACAGGTGGTAAATCTCTTTATTTATGCATATTACTCTAATTGCTTTGCCTTAGTTTTCTAAATCTCACTGTAGAGAAGCTCTTACATGGATTAACATCAAAGTTGTTACAATATGTTCAGACTTTTGTAACACATCTTTTTGGTTGTTAATGGAAATATTAACAAAAAAATCAACATTCGTGCTAGTGTGAAGTATGGCATAAAAGAATCTTCCTAAAATTACCAGCAAAAGCAGAACTTGTAATTCAAATAGTTATGCTTTGGGATTGAGTTTTGATGCTCCTTAAAACAGCGGGGAAAAAACCACTACTTGTTTCAACATACTAAAAATATATTTATTTACCTCAGAGTAAAGTACCAACTTAATCATGATATTGATAAAAAGAAGATAAGGTTTTATTTGAAACAAGCAATCCTATTTCTGTTCTGTTGTAGGCTGCTTTAGTTGCCTATAGGAATTGACTTCTGTACAGTTCAGAAACCTGTGCACACACTGGTTTTACCTATAGCAGTTGCTGCCATTCAGACCATGTAACTTTCTGGCAGAGAAGATACTATTCAGCAAGTGCCTACATGGAGTTATAACATTACATCATATATTCACAGAGTGAATAGGCACAGAATGGCCCTGCTTTTCAAATCACAATATTTTCCAGTAGTGTTTGTAATTCTTTCCTTGGTAATTAAGACAACAATATGTCAAGAAATGGTGAGCTTCCAAAGGGTCACTGCCTTTTGCAGCTTCTGTTGTGTGTAGTCCCAGGTTTTTAAGGATGGTGTAAAGGGCCAAGGGAAGATGGAGAAGGGATTGTGTTTGTGTTCCCTAAACAGAAACTTTTCCCTGGTATGTGTCAACAGATAGACACAATAGCTAGTTCTGTCTGCTGGAGCCACCCGTACAGTAGTTAATACATTTTCTTCATACTGTTGGCTGCCTTTTTATCAGTGATAAAAAAGTATAGTTCACACAACTCTTCTCCTTATTGTTTAAAACACTTCCTGGACAATATCCCATCAGTTACATCTAGTGAATTTATGGAAAGCTCTTTTCACAACTCTTAAGGCTATGTAGCCTAGAAAAAAAAACAAAAGCTTAAATTCTGCAGAACAAGTCTGTATTGACTGCAGGAAAAAAATCATTATGTATGGATGGAAGCTGAACAAACAAGCTTATTCTTCAACTACACATCTTTTTGGTTTAGTATTCATTAATATCCCTTATTGTACAATGGTTTCATTTACAGATATGCAATTGAAAACTGAATTGTAATAGTCATTTAGACAAGAAGAAGAAGCTTATAAAAGTCAGTTCACTGAAAGAAAGAGGACATGTTACTGCATGCTTTCACATACTACTCACTATGAGTAGTACAGAGTAAATAGATAGAATTTCCTAGCTTTTATATAGCACTTTTCAGTTCCACATGAAACAAAGCTAACACTTGAATTTGCAGTACTAATTCCAAATACATAAATGAAAGTAATCTCAACAATGTCAATATTTGTTCACAAATCACAAAAAAACTTGATTTAAGATACAGTTCTTCCATAGCAATCGTAAACTCATTTTTCACTCCTGAAGTTAAGAAACTGCTATTTTCGTATCTCCTTATCTTCTAAGGCAGGTGAGGGAAAAAAAAATAATAAAAAAGGATAGAAGAGTTAAACACCTATATAAATTGCTTATAACCCTAACTAACATCCCACCTGAAAATCTACTTTACTTGGTCACTTGGCTATCTGGCTTAAAGAATTTAAGATATTTTTAATGAGCTGAAGCTCATTTAAAAACTTACAAACTTTAGTGAACTATCCTGCAACATTAAATCACTAAGCTCCTCTCAACATTTACCCTTTTTTCAACATGGAAATAATGTGTTTTCATTTCCTGTCAACATGTCTTTTTGACTTCCCTTCTTTTTTGCAATAATGCTTGTATATATTACTAGAATGGTCTATTATTTCATACCCCATACATTCAACAGAGTCAAAGGTTCTGGAAAACCAATTAAATTGGTTGTGGCTTTTGGAACACAATTTTTTTTCAGCTTCAGAGATATCATCTGCATATCTGCTAACTCCCCTTGCTTATCTATTGTATGGAATTGTCTGTTTTTTAAAGTCAGCACTTTCTCCTATCCTTAAGAAGTCCATATTAATGGTTTTACCCACAGGGTAATCATCTCTAATCTTGATATTAGCACTTTGTAAGTATCTTCATCTTTCTACATGTCCATGTTGCAAGTGAACCTTCTCAGAGTGAAAAATCTTAGAAAACTGACTCTTATAAATACCTATTTCAGATATGCTAACTAGCATCTTAACGTTTATTAATTATAACACCAACAGCCATTATTACAGAGAAGGTTGTGATATAATATTTTGTTTTGTGCAGAAATGTAGTTTCTCTGGAAGTAAAAACTTCAAAATCCTCTATACTGGTAGGCACTGATCATGTAACAGCAAAACTGCAGGCCATACCAATTTATAGCAGCTGCTCTTTCCTTATTTGTCATGTGTTTCAAATCTGTCTTAGTCTCTAAAATAGTTTAGTGGTGGACTTGGCAGTGCTGGGCTGATGGTTTTGCTCAATGACCTTGTAGAATCATTCAGGTTAAAAAACACCTGTCCTATCCCTGTTGCTTACTGTTTTTCTGATCCTCTGCTTGGAATAAGTTTATAAATGAAGCCTGCATTCCAGTGTCAGACAATAGTTTTTGCTTTGTCTGCTAATAATATTTCTAGATGTATAATCTATAAACTAGTAACAATAGATCATGGATATTTTAAACATATCACCCTCCCTGCCCACTCATCCTTGCATGGAGGAACAGCATTTCTGGTTCTGATTTAGAGCACATAATGCTCACTTCACTCTGGTCCTCTGTAAGTTCTTTTTGAGTACCTCTATGACCTGTCTCTCTGCTATGTGTTTTCTCATTCTCTCAGTTTGCCTGCATTTGCCACAGCATTCTACCTTTGGTGTACTCCTCTCTTCACAGCCCTGTGAAGTTCTTCAGTATGCTGGAGGTTTTGAAGAGCACTTCAATAAAATATCCACTAGATGTGGTTTATACACACACACTCATGCCTTGAGGCAGAAGGATGGAATAAGCAATGTCACAAAACCTTTACAATTCAATTTTTGGTTTAACACAGATAACTAGAAACTGTATTATGCATGCAACTGAAGAACATTTCATATACATCAGAAAAATCAGTGATGTATTTTTAATTAAAATATTTAAAGAAAGCACAAATGAAAGACTCAACCAAATCTGAAGGGCCAACATCCTTTATTAGGAAAGAAATGGAAAGGAGAGAAAGTAAATAATGGAATCCTTGATAAAATCTCAGATCCTAACAGACCCTTTCAGAGAGAGGGACTTCGTACATATTCACCATTACCTCTTGAATAACTTTCAGCATTATTCAACACTGGAAGCTTTCTGTTGTTGACAAATGTTTATGAATATTGAAGTTTCCTCCTTATGGTAGCAGTGTTCATCTTCAAACCAGGGTACTATGGGTGAACATGACTATGAAATCAAAATTTTCTTTGGAAGGGAAAAAAATATCAGTGGAGACTAGTGCTATAAAAGCAGAACTTGTGAGCAGGTCTTCAGCAGCACTGGAGCAGGGAGGATGACAGAGAAACCCCACAGAAATCAAGATGTGAATGACCACAGGAAACCATCTCTGCTCCTTCTCAGGTGAGGAAGCTGTTACTTTCAAATGATCAGATGGAATATATTAATATTTCTTGTACTTTTAAACCCTGCAGTTACACAGCAATTGTCCTTCACCAATCACACAATGGCCATTTACATTCCCCAGTCAGCCATGAGAAAGTCACCAGCTTTGTATATTATCCCTGCTTCTGAAAAATGTACAAAATAGCAAAACCCACCATTTTAAGCTAAATTTCTTGTTTCAGCCAAAGTAAAGCATACAGCATTTTATTAAAAATTGTCAAATATAGCTTTTGCTAATTGGAGTGACTGGAAATGGAAATGGAAGCCTTCAAGACTTTATGATTCAGGATATTATGAACTTACACCATCATCAGAACTTCAAATCACATTTTCCTACATTCAGTGTAGAGACTTATCTCTTTCCTCCAGTCAAACTGGATCCCTTGCTAGTCTGGGGTATTAGAAGACAACTGTGTTTATCAGATTTTTAGGCCTAAGTTTCTACTGATATGTGAGGGTAGTTTAAAATTGATTTTAATTCATACAGTCACCCAGGAATGAAACAAGTAAAGCATGCAATTTTATGTACCAGCTGCATGTAATGTAAATCTAGGAAATTACAGTCTCCGCTGGTATAAATACGTGGAACGGTTTGCAAGAAAGTGTAATATCAGGAGGAACTCAATTGTACCCCTCCCCTAAACCACACAACATTCATTTCAAAGAAAGGAAACTAGTTACATTAGGCCCTGCACAAAAGCAGATGTGCTTTGCTAAATTTGGTGGGAGTCACTTCAGAAGGAATCCTGTGGTAAAAAAGCCCTAAATAACAAGCTCTTGCCAGTGATTTAGGCATCTGGGAAGTGACAAGAAATGCTATAGTTTTCTGCTTCTAAGAGCAGATTTTATTAGCCTTTCTCAAGTGACATTAAGTCGTCTACTCTGGGGTATGCTTTTTCGTACCTTGCAAGTTCAATACTTAGTATCTTCACTACAACCTGATGAAGTTTAACCATGCCAAGTGCAACGTCCTACACCTGGGTCGGAGCAATCCCAGGCACAGTTACAGGTTGGGCAGAGAAGAGATTCAGAGCAGCCCTGAGGAGAAGGACTTGGGAGTACTGGTCAATGAAAAAATGAACATGAGCCGGCAGTGTGCACTTGCAGCCTAGAAAGCCAACCATATCCTGGGCTGCATGAAAAGGAGCTTGACCAGCAGGTCGAGGGAGGTGATCCTGCCCTCTACTCTGCTCTTGTGAGACCTCACTTGGAGTGTTGTGTGTAGTTCTGGTGTCCTCAACATCAAAAGGACATGGAACTGTTGGAGCAATTCCAGAGGAGGGCCATGAAGATGACCAGGGGACTGGAGCACATCCCTTATGAAGACAGGATGAGAGAGTTGGGTCTGTTCAGCCTGAAGAAGAGAAGGCTGCGTGGAGACCTCATAGCAGCCTTCCAGTATCTATAGGGATGCTTGGAAGGGACTCTTCATGACTGACTGTAGTGAAAGGACAAGGGGTAACGGGTTCAAACTTAAATGAGGGAAGTTTAGATTGGACCTGAGGAAGAAATTCTTTCCTGTAAGGGTGGTGAGGCACTGGAATGGGTTGCCCAGGG
>JASSUY010016064.1:0-10780 GCA_032466535.1 Forpus xanthops | reverse complement strand
TAAACTTTATGATTCAGGTTATGTCTGTTCTTAACTCTGTATCTGTGTAATAAAGACAATTTAATATCAATCAGAGCCTGGGCTTGTGATGTGCCTCATCCTGGCAGCACCCGGTGCCCCTAACCCTGGGGGAGCTCATTGTAGCCATAAGGTCGGTCACAGCCCTGTGTTCAGCCCTGAGGAGGGGTGTCCATAGTGGGGGGCATTCAGGGTTGTCTGCAAGGAACGCAAAGGGATATTCTCTTCCTCCTACAGATGCTGCACTCTGTCGGGGTGCACTGCTGCAGACACTGTGTCTTGTTGGGGTGCCCTGCTGCAGATGCTCTGCCCTGTTGGGGTGCCCTGCTGCATACGCTGTGCCCTGTTGGGATGCCCTGCTGCAGATGCTCTGCCCTGTTGGGGTGCCCTGCTGCAGACACTGTGTCTTGTTGGGATGCCCTGCTGCAGATGCTCTGCCCTGTTGGGATGCCCTGCTGCATACGCTGTGCCCTGGTGGGGTGCCCTGCTGCAGATGCTCTGCCCTGTTGGGGTGCCCTGCTGCAGATGCTCTGCCCTGTTGGGATGCCCTGCTGCGTACTCTGTGCCCTGTTGGGGTGCCCTGCTGCAGCTCGCACCGTGCCAGGGAGCTGACTGTGGTCCCCAGCACCAGCAGCGGGGTTGGTGGACAAGGAGGATGGGGGAGCCCCCGGATGGGGCTCACCTTATCGTGTCCGTCTACTTCCGCGCCCGGGTCTCAAACCCGCGGACCCCCGATTACAGCTAACCCGGACCACGTCTTCAGGGGGCGGAGCCCGGGGCCGTACCCTGTCCTGATTGGTCCATGATGCGCGCTAAAGGCGCCCTGCGCGGGAAATTCGCACGTGGCGGCTCACCCAGGCGATAACGAAGCGTGTTTGGAGTCCGGGATGGGTTCCAGGTCTGTGGCGAGCTCGGGGGCTGGAGCAGGGGCAGCTTCCCGCTCGCGGGTGGGAGAGTTTAACCCGCAGTGAGCTCAAAGCAGGAGCACAGGGGTAGAAGGTTGTGGGTTTGCCTTTGGGTGAAGCACGGCTCCCTTCATGGAGCCTTGGAGCAATGTGGTGGGGCATATCCTGCCTTCTTTTCCCCTTTCCTGCTGGCCTGTGCCTGCTGCTTTGCAAGCATGGGAAAGGAAATACCTATGGTTTTCCTTCCCAGTGGAGCTGGGTGGTGAACTCCTTTTTCCTGGGACAGGCTGTTGCCTCCATCCCACCCTTGCACCCAACTGCAGGTGGAGGTGCGTGTTGTGGAGCACATAATGGGGAGCGGGGTCAGGGTATGCCTATCCGTGTGCTGCTCACCCAAGTCTTGGGGGTTTCAGGAGCTGCAGGCCATCAAAGCCACAGCACAGGAGATGGAGAAGAAGGCTGCGTGGATGAAGGGGCTGCAGCTGGAAGTTGAGAGCAGACCTGCTGGGAACTTGGAGGCAGGTATGGGCTGTCCCTGGGTGCTGCTGTCCACCTAGGGACATGGCTGGGGCACAGGGTGGCAGCTGGAGCCAGAGCATGTGGCTGTGCCTCTCTGGGCAGCCTGGGGCTGGGTATTGAAGGTGAATGAGGGATGGGGATCCCAGGTGTGGCATGGTGCTAATGAAGGTTATATCCACTCTTACCTCCTACTTTTGCAGGCAAAGGTGTGGTAAATTGGTTACATTTAATTCAGTTAATTAATTGAGTTTAGCACCAACAGCCTCAACAGAGCAGTTTCCCTGTGGTTTGGGTTGTATTCTGAGGATGAAAGGGACAAGGGGACGAAGAAGGCAGAAGTGTGGGGATTTGATATGCCTGGTTGTGACTGGGGACCTGAGGAGCTTTGCAGTGTGTCAGCTCAGTGGTGGTTGTGATTGTAGCAGGCCTCCTGCAGCAGGACAAAGCAACCCTTGTTTCTGCAGGTCACTTCTTAAAGGAAATCCATAACAAGATAGAGGTTGACCAGCGATCCATCTATGTGGGCAATGTAAATGGGAAAGCCTGCAGCAGACCCAATCTTCTCTGCTGCTGGTCAAGTTGGACATATGCCTGAGATTCCTCACACAGGACCCCATCCACCCCACAGTGAGGCTGGCTGATTCAATCCCAGATGCTTCTCCTCTGCCCAGCCTGGTTTGGGATTGCAGCTCACTATCAACCACTTGCAGATAATCTGTCGTGTCAGCTCCTAGGAATGCCCTGCTGGAAGCTGCTGGGTTTGTGGTGTTGCTTGTGCCCCCAAAGCCAGTGGAGCTGTCTCTTGGGTTTGGGTTTCCAGGCTGGAGCATTCAGCTGGAAGGAGCCTTCTGAACCTCAGGAGATGGTGTGGGAGGGTCCTTGGTCTCAGTGGTGGTGTGTGAATGTAGATCCACAGGCTATGGGGAGCTGGCTGGTGGCACTGAAGGAGTTGAGACTGTCATTGCAGGTGGATTATGGGGCCACGGTGAAGAGCTGGAGTCTTTCTTCCATTGCTGCAGGAAGATCAACAGAGTGACCGTCCTCTGTGACAGGTTCTTGGGGCATCCCAAAGGGTCAGTGCTGTGTTACTGGGGTCTCCAGGGTGCTGCCCCATGCTCCCCATCCTTTGGGAGCAATGGCATGTCTCTAGGGCTGTGCTCACCCCATCCCATTTCAGATATGTCTATACTGAGATTGAAAAGCAGAGCTCTGTGGAGGCTGCAGTGGCACTGAGCTTGTTCAGAGGCTGTGTGATTAAGGTAAGCAGCAGCACCCTGTAGGTGTGCTACATGCATCTCTCCCAGCTGTGTGTGCATGGGGCTGTGCTGAATGTTGGCACTGTCTGAGCCACCTTTTGCTTCCCAGGTGCTGCCCAAAAGGACTAATGTGCCAGGCATCAGCACCACCAACCGTGGTGGCTACCAGGGCCACTTCCAAGCCTGCAGAGGGCTGCCCCAGTGGGGATTCTACTATAGAAAGCAGTATACAAGCATGCGAGGGAGAGCATACAGATGCATGCCAGGTGGGGGAGTTCTTGTGTATCTGGGCTAAGACCCCTGGAGGCAACTGCCCCTTGTTCTGGTCATGCTCAGCTTCTTGGCTCTGCAGCTGGAATGCGTAGGAGGAAGGAGAAGGGCTCAGGTGGGAAACCTGTGCTGGAAACATCTCCTGCCCATTGTGCACTGTAAACATCACCCCAGTGCCTGTGTGCTTGGCAGGAGCCTGGGGGGGTCTGTAGCCAGCTGTGGGGGAGGACCAAAGTGATGGCACAGCAAACACATCCATGGTGCTGTCCCAACATCCCATGCATCCTTAATGCAGGCCTGGAGCTATTCTCCAACATACCTCCTGCTGCTGATGCTCATACCTCTGGGAGCTCACTGTGGATTAGCTTCACTGATGCCCCAGCACCTTTGGCATTATTGCAGGAAGCAGAGAAGAGCTTGGGGGTGAAAGAAGGACCTGGAAACCTGCTGCTGTGCCCTTGTCCCTGCAGAGATTTGAGTGGTCAGTGACTCCCAGCCTGACCAGTGCAAGCTGTGCCTGGCTTTGGGGGTTTAGTCTTGGTTATCTGGGGCAGAAGGGTGAATTCAGCTCTTGGATGGATGAAGGAGTTGGTTTTGGCACAGCTGACAACAGAGCAACACACCTGTGCCTCAGGATGCTGTTTTTGTTGTTCTTTAGGTGTCGGGCAAAGATGTTGCCTTATGATGTGCTAGAAAGTGTTAGACTACTCTGGTGATGCCGATGGGGCTGAAATGAGGAAATGGGATTGGAGAGACTTAAAAACATGCCTAGCCAAAAAAGATTAATTTGAACAATGCCATCTGCTTATCTGTGAGGATTACTGGTGCAGCAGCCGTGTGCCTGGCTGCGGGAGGGAAGATTGGATCTGCTGCATCTGCACGTCCTGACAGCATCCCAGAGGGACTTGCCTTAGTTTTGCTTAGGGGCTTCCATCAAGTACAGTTTTATTCCAGAGAACAGTCCACCCTCAGGAGGGAAGAGATCTCCCAAACCATCAAGGCTCATTCTCATCCCATAGACAGGAGCTGTACTAGAGGGCTTGGTTTAGCTTCTAGCTGTCCCAATATTCTTCAACCCACTATGAGGATGCTCAAGCCATGAAGGTTCTTCAGCTTTGCCAGCATTTTCCGTAGAAGCTGGGTGCTGCTTTCTCTTGCCTGTAAGAAAATCCCTAAGAGCTTTCCAAAGAGTCTCTTCTCCAGATCAGTGGACAAAGTCATGGGTTGCGACTCTACATCTGACTGCTGGGGAGCTTCAACCTTGTGGATTTCTGACCTTCCTCTTGGGAAGAGGATGGAGCCAATTATATGCTTTGGGTCTGTTTTTTAGCTCACTGCTCCTGTGCACCTAATAACTAGGGAATGGGGGAAAACACCCTTTGTTTCTGTGGAAGCCTCTACACCTCTCTGGTGGCTAAACAAAACCCGAGTGTCACAAAGTCCTCTTTTTAGAAGTCAACAAGCCCTTTGTTCCTGTTCCTGCTGTTATTCCAAAGGCACAGGGATCAAAGGGTGCTGCCAACTCATCATTCTACTTCAGTTCTAGCAGTAGCAGCTTCACCAAATCATCTCACTTGCGAATCTGGTTTGATCTTCCTCTTTACTCTCCTCAGGAGTCCCCAGGTGGGAATGGTGTGAGCACTGCTGAGTGAAGTTCTGCACTGAAATCGGGTTTATTATGTAATTCTCACACTAATCTTTGGGTAGGATTCCTCCAACCCTGATGTGCCTGATTCCTAAAGCAGCTTTTCACAGCTCGGGGAGCATTGCCAGGGTAAAAGTCCCACTGACTTCCCCCTTTCAAACCCAAAAGGCTTTTGCTTGTTTCAAAGCTGGGGGCTTTAACTCCTGACGCTGTGTTGATTTTGTGCCTTTGCCAAGCCTGGCCTTGATCTGAGCTACAGCTTAAGCTTAGACTTGGTGAAAGTAATTTTTCTTTTTAGGCTTTAAACTTTCAGTTTAGCATTTTTGTAAATTCTTAATCTGTTTTTTATTTAACAAAAATTACTTTGGATTCTCTTGCGTTAGAGGAAATGCTGAACTCTCACTCTGAAGAGTGAAGATTTACAGGAAGATGTTTTGGAATAGCAGTGTGCAGCTGTGCCTTAGATGGTGGGAGAGGCTTCAACATTTTCTGATGATCTGAGAGGTTGTTGTTGGCTTAAATGTATGGAAGGTCTGTCTGAGAAGGTATTGTAAAAGTCACTTTAAAATAAGCCACCCTGCTGTGTAAACATCATCTGCAGTGAGACGGGAGTGGACTCCACACTGATATGACTTTCTCCAGGCTTCTTGTATCCTTTGGAGCTGTACAACTACTTAATTATCATTTTTAGCTTATGTTTTATAAATTTTTAACTTATTAGGTGCTTAAGCACAGACTGCAGCATGAGAGGCAGGAAAAACTTGGAGGTGTTTGAAAAGCACCAAGTAGCTGGTCAGTGCCTATGCCTGTCTATGTTACCTCTGCTGACCATGCTGTAGCTGCACAGCCTCGTGTAGTGTGAGTGTATTGCACAAGCAATTAAGCTTTCCTGGCCTGGTTTGTGGGGTTTTCCTATACAAATACCTGGTACTGATTTAGCAGCCTTTAATTAGAACAGCAGAGAGCTGCAGGGGAGGAGATGCTAATAGAGATTAGTTTGGGATGAGCCAGGCAGCTGTGCAATTCTGTCTTAATCTGTGTGGATTTATCCCAGCTGTGCTACCTGTGCTCCCTGACCTGGGATAGAAGTAGCTGTTAAGTGTGCTTGGCCTGTCTGAATGAGGTGTGAAGTGATATCAGGAGGTGCTGTCAAATGTGAGTCACCCAAAGATTTTTCTCAGGAAGGCAAGATCAGTGCATGGTCTGATTGGGTTCAAGGTGCTGCTTTGAGACCAGCTGTTTGCTATCGGCAGAGCTCTCTCAAGTATGTAAACAGTGGCTGGGGCTGTAGAGAAACCTGAAGCCTCCGGCTGACTTGCAGAGTTTTCTCTTCCCAAGAACTAATGGAGTAAGAACATACAGATCTGAGTGCTCCTAACAGGAAAAATGGGACAAGAGCCCAAGTATGAAGTGAGGATTGCTTGTAATGTTCCTGTCAGAATGAACAGTCCTGAGCAAAGGGGTGTGTGTGTGTGTGTGTGTGTGTGTGTGTGAAAAAGAGCAAAAGGACTTCTGTGGCTGATGTGCTTCCCCTGCTTCGGAGGAACTGCTCTGAAGCACCAGTACTTCTGAGGATCAGTGTCACTCTCTGCATCTCATCTGACTGAAATCTAGGTTGACCTAATAATAATCACTTAGCTGCCTCTTATGCAGCTGTTCTTGCTCTAATCACCAGCACAGCAGGAACTGCTGTTTTTACACAAAGCTCAGTTTCTACAGAAACATCTGAGTAGCACAGAAGCACAGCTGCATGCATTTCTGCAGGGAACAAACCTATCTGACACAGGCTGACCTTTCCGAAGGAAGAGCTGGCTATTGCATGTTGCCTGAAGGCATAAAGTTGAACAGTGATGTCTGTGCTATACTCAGGTTTGCTGGAGATGAAATGCATGCAGACCTTTGCAGGTGTCCAGTTTATTTACACAGAATAAATTTAAAATATTGCACAGAACAAAGAAAATATGTACATCACTTTGTGCACACTGCTGCACATGGGGGATGCCCTCAACACATGGATAAGGAGGGCCAGAGTTTCAGCACACCTGCATCATCATGGAGTTCACCATATTATCAAAAGCCCTAGAGAAGAGAATGAACACAGAATATTAGAGGAAGCAGCTAATTCTGCACAGCACGCCTACTGTAACAAAGGCAATGGCTAACAATGCCTCTTGATGGTTAACAAGATGGCTTTCCCTGAACTGAATGCATTGTTTTATTCATTATCTATGCTTTGTTGGTAAGTAATTACTTTTAATTACTTTAGCAAGGACAGGTTTCACCCTGGCTGCAGACCTGCCTCAGCAAAGTGTAAGAAGGTGTTCATGCCCAGGCAACAGAAACTCCAAATATTACTAAAGTCCCCTGTGAGATTACAGATAAGAAATGGGAGGCACTGGCCCTCCCATGTGAGGAATTACATGGGCTGAATCTCTGTCCTTACTCAAGGATAAGCCCTGAACAAGTGCAGTTGTTCACTTTTTAACATGCTCGACTTACAAGTATGTTACTGTAAGGGTGGTGAAGCACTGGAATGGGTTGCCCAGGGAAGCTGTAAATGCTCCATCGCTGGCAGTGTTCAAGGCAGGGTTGGACATAGCCTTGGGTGGCATGGTTTACTGGGAGGTGTCCCTGCCCATGGCAGCAGGCTTGGAACTAGATGATCTTAAGGTCCTTTCCAACCCTAACTATTCTATGATTCTATGTTCATTTATGCCACCTACGAAACAGGTGATTTATTTTTTCTCTGCAAGAAACAAATTTTCTTGCACGAGTGTTTCTAACACCAGTTCTGAGGTAGGAGTGAGATAGTCATGAGACTATCAGTTTTCTGTAACATAGGATTGGCCCAAACGCAACACAGTTCTCCATCTAGGCTCTCAGAGCATGAACAACGTAACTGGTCACCCACAGGGGTCATGTTCTTGCTGCTATTATATTGTGGGTACACTGCAAGTTCCAGAAAGATGGCAAATATTACTATGGTCAACTCACCTCGAATGGATACGGTCCCCAGGGTTATAAAAGGGGTTACACATTATGTCTGTATACGAATTGTGCAGCTTTCGGAACATCTGAAAAGAAATTGTAGTTTAATTAATACTTCCTTTTTTGCTTCTCAGCACTTTATGAGTAACTAGCAAAAACACTGACTGGCAAGTCATGCTCACGTCCTACACTTACACTGCGGATCTCGTTGTCTCTAAGTGCTGTGTTTGAAGAATCCACCACCATAACAAACTTCACCCTGGAATTTGTCACGTAGCCGTATCTGTGCAGCTGTTAAGGCAAGTGCTTCTGACACACCAGAGCCTGGCAAAGCAACTAATGCAGGCTGAGATAAACTCAAAGAGACAATCTGAGAGGAAACATGACATTCTTGCTGTGTCCAGCACATAATTAGGACTAGATGAGATAAGCAAGATGCTATTTTGCAGGAACTGAATCCCTTTTCTATCTGACTTCTTCCATCTTTTATAACTCCAGGACAAACTTGCTCCTATACTGGCCAGTAAAGCATGCCTTGCAATTTCAAAAGCCAGCCTCCCACGAGCTATTTTGGGGAAACCATTTTAATGACACAGCCAACTTATTATTCTTCTTTGGGAGAGTTGGAGATGTTCCAGCATCAGCCAGTGTGACTGATCTCAAACTTCAAAAAAGAACAACCAGTTCATAAAAACCCAGAAATCAGGCCTGCAGATACCTTCCATCTGTGGAATTCACAAGAAAAGATGAAAAAAGCTCAAAAGATCAATCCTGTGACTTACAAAAACGTGGCTATGCAGTATAAAGAAATCAGATGACATACCTGCAATTTAGGTACTTGACCAGAGACCTTCATACTCCTGCTACTTTCACTGGTGTTATTAAAGAGTTTAAGCTTTAGTTTTAGCTAAGCAGGAAATAAAGCACCCACCAAAACATGAAGTCTAGCTGGACCAGACACTTGTCACACATTGCACCCCCTCATATAGGCTAAAAGTATGTTTTTCCACTGCCTGGTGGGCAGTGAAGCAGCTTCTGAACTGACCAAGGCATCAAACTTGAACTTCGACGTGATAAACCGGGCAGTGGACAAGAACACATACTTCCTGCTCATGTCTTAAATACAGAATCAAATAGGAAGAGAGGCTTTCTATGCAGAGCCCTTTCCAAGAAAGAAGGAGCTTCTATAAATACATAAAGGAATGCATAGTAATACATGTAAAATAATGACATATGAATATGTAAATAAATACAAAATGGCATGGCAAAAGGCATCAGAAAGATACACCTTGTAGTCCTCAGTGGGGTAGAGGAGCCCTAGGTACAGTTCCCTCTGATCTACAAGAGCCTTGCCCATTGCAGAGATCTTTTCATCCACAACATCAAGAGAGGTGTGCACAGTGTAGTGGAACTTCAGCTCATTCTCAGTTGGAACGCTCCGGATGTACAGGGGATAGTTCTGAAGAGCAGAACAAATTACACTGAGTAGGAGTGGCTGCTCATGCTGTATAAGTGATGCTGTGTAAGTGATGCCTGATGCCACGACAGTGCTTTCACCCAAAGAGCTGCTGCTGTCAGAAGTAAGCTGTTTAAACATTGCACATGCACAGTTCCCCTTTACACCTTGTAGCACTTGTGCAGACCTCCATACACCAGTGCCAGGAGAATCAGTTGCAAAAGAGAAGCACTGCACGAGGCTCAGGCCTCTCCAGTGCTTACCTGCCCCAGCAGCTCCTGCTCTTTCTGAGGAGAACCCCTCTCCTCTTCTGGCAGCAGGACACCACAGGGCACTGTTGCGCTGCCCCTGCACCCATCACCCTGGTCCCAGCCTGCTCCTGCCCAGCTCACTTTGAGCTCCAGTGCCTGCCCTGCTCCCCATGTACCCACCAAGGCTCTGCCTCACTCCCTTCACCCCTACTTACGCCCCACAACCTGACACCCTGCCCCTTCCCATCAACCCCACAACCAGCCCCATGGCCCCAGTCCTGCTCCCGTCCTCGCTCCCGCTCAGGCTCCACAACCAGAGACCCACACCCTGTCCCCTCACGCCCCACAGCTCCCCTGACTCCCTGCCACCTTCAGGCCCCACACCCTGAGCTCTCCCCTCACCTCCCTTGAGGCCCCACAGCCCCCCTGACCCCGTGCCCCGCAGCCCGAGATCCATCCCCTTCTCCGGCCCCACAACCCGAAGTCCATCCCCTGCTCCGGCCCCACAGTCCGAGGTCCCTCCCCACCTCCTTCGCGATCACAGCGATGCACACCGCCATATTGTCCCCGCCTCCGCCGCTCGCCCCGTGACGCGAGGCCGCCCGTCACGTGAGGCGCGGCCGCAGCGCGGGCCGGCGGTTGCCATGGCGAAGGCGGTGCTGGTGCCGCTGTGCCTGTGCTGGGCCCTAGGCCCCGCCGCGGCCGTCGCGCCCCCAAACATCATCCTGCTCCTCATGGACGATGTGAGTGGGGCCGAGGGGGGCTCTGTGGTGGTGGGGACAGGAGTCCGCTTCGCTGGGAGGAAGTCCCTTGTGGCGGGTGTCGCTGAGGGGTGTTTGGGTCCATGGGAAGGGGCCGGTGTGGCTGAGGTAAAGTGGGGCTTGGCTCCATAGAGAGCGTGATGTGGGGTGTGGGCTCCTGGAGAGGGGATCACTGGGGTGGAAGCAGGGTCCTTGTGGGGAGGGGCCCCTGTGGGGGCATGGTTTGAGCACCAGCACCTTGTGGGCATGGCTGCTGTCAAACGCATTGTGCTATGGGGAGTGTGTGGTGAGTGCGTGGGGTGTCAGTTATGCCGTGGTGGTCCCTGAGCTCACTGGAGTGTTGAGGCACGTGGGCAGGGATCAAAACTGCACTGGTGCAGTTTCATCAGGTTGGTTCCCCATGAGCCTTACCCTGCAAATTGCTCTGTGTTTTGATGTCCTAAGTGCACATCAAGGGACATTTTGGGGCCTGGCAAGGCTTGTGTTTGAGAGTGTGTCTTCAGCATTTATTTGCTTCTTTGTGCTCCATAAGCTCCATCCCACTTCTGCAGAGCTCTCCCTGACACGCGTAGAATCATAGAATAGTTAGGGTTGGAAAGGACTTTAAGATCATCCAGTTCCAACCACCTGCTGTGGGCAGGGACACCTCCCACTAAACCATGCCACCCAAGGCTATGTCCAACCTGACCTTGAACACCGCCAGCGATGGAG
>JASSUY010016063.1:0-78676 GCA_032466535.1 Forpus xanthops | reverse complement strand
CATCAACCAACACCCCCAAGTCCTTCTCTGCAGGGCTGCTCTGAATCTCATCTCTGCCCAACCTGTAGCTGTGCCTGCGATATTATTTCCAAGATAATTCCTAAAGTAGCAAAATTAATTAAGCTTGAGTTATTAAACAAATACTAAAGCAACCAATAATTTAATCTTAGAACTCTCCTTCAGCATATCAGGAAAAATAGAAGCAAAGAAGACTATATTACTGTGTCAACTCTGGTTTTATTTGGGAATAACCTGGGCATTTCCTTTGCAAGACTTCATCTAAGGACTGTTAAAAATGTGTCTAATTAAATTTACCACATTGGTTTCTGCTTTTCTTTCCCTCCTCCCAAACACACTTATGGTATCATTATGCAAATCACTGTGCTAAGGCAGTATGTTGAGATATATGCTACCAGTCCATGAAATAGCAGGAAAGTGGGAGGGAATATTCTGCATAAACCTTTGGTCTGTTCTGTGAGAGTGTAAACCTCATAACGCAACTTGCAGTGCTGGGCTGTGAAATGCGCACACAAGATCACAATGACTGCAGAGTTCCAAACGTACATTCCACTGTGGTTCCCTAAAGTGACCTTTGGCGGCTGAAACTAAGAATAGAATTTCAGGGCCAAGCATCTTCCTGTGATTCAACTCTCGGGTCCTCCTGAGATGCTCTGCAAGAGGAAGGAAGTGCTTCTACTGCTGTTCTAGAGAGCACAGCAGCTCAGAGTGCACATTATTAGGTATTTGCGGTAGAAATCATGGGTTGGGTAGGTCTAACCCAGTACTTTATTCTCAGTAGCAAAGAATTTAACAGAGGGAAGAACTCCAACAAGGTATTTTATACACATGGGCAAGTGCCTCCCTCCTTGCCTCCGCTTCAGACTTCTCATCATTCGGCCACCCTAAGCTGGTAGCAGTAACACAAACTATTTTCATTAATGCAGAATCAGGCTGCCCATCTCAGTGATTTCTGGCATGTTTCTGTATCATGCTATGCTGTGGAGGATTACAATCCAGTTACAGGAAAAAAAGGAACATTCCACTTTATTACTTAGCATTGAGAAAAACAAGTCTAATTGGCTTCTGCTGTGCTTTAATAACTAAAGAACAACAAAGGCATTTAGTCATTCACATCATTTCCTGTTTTTAAAGGATTTTAAATGCGAGTCAGTGATTAACATTAAAAAGTAGCTACTATGCAGACATAAGAACTACTTCATTTTTTAATTATATTTTAACAGGTACAGATTCAACGTTCTTGACATTTATAAGAGGTCCTTCATTTCCAGCTACTAACGTAATGAAATATCCAGTCCCATGACTTCACTTGCATTCTCAGAGTTGCTGTGGCAGACCAGACACATATTCGTGTTGCCAGTAGTATTACGTTAGCCCAGTCTGTGGAGTGGTAGTCATTGAAATAGAATTGAAGGAAAATGTTTCCACTTTTCCACCCATGAAAAAAAAAAAAACCAACAAGTTTTAATTTCTCTTTCTGTCTGTTCTTTGGTGTTTTGTTTTGACTGAAATCTATTTGGACTAGAGAGCTTCTTCCTCAGAGAAAGTTTCCTTTGTTAAGCTGCATTTTTATCATTAAAGTTTTTGGGTTGATTAACTGGTATTTTCTGAACCCAAAAGGCATACTAACAAAACTGGTGCTGGTTTAGGTGTCGATGACTGATATTTGTAGAAAACCTCCTCTTTGAAGGCTGGAGGCTGAGCGGGGCCAGAAGGATGGAGTTACCGTGTTTCTGTTCCCTCCTACAAGCAATGGCCAGAGCTGTACAGTTCAGACCATCCCCAGCTCCCTGTGTTTCAAAGATGATGATGACCTGGGTTTGGTCCTGTCTCTGTTGATTGTATTTTGAAAGCTTGGAGCTGTTAAAGGAAGGAAAGACATGCATGGCCCCAGGGTGCCCAGAGGCAGCAGGGTGGTGGATAGGAGGCAGTGGAGCCACAGGCAGCCCACAGGCAGGAGTTACCCCTGGGGACCTAGAGGATATACAAGTCTGAGCTACCTGTCAGTGGACTGCAGGCATGTCTCTTGCTGCCTCCTCTCCCACCGTGTCGCTCTAGCGTGACCTTAGCAGTGACCACTTGACACAGAGCGAGAGATCGGCCAGTTAGACATCACGTCTGTTAAGAAAAGCCCCCCCATACAATGTGCAACCAGGCATGCTACACGTGAGAGTGTCCTCAGAGGCTTAGCCACAGGAATCTGCATCAGTGGATAGTGAAAGCAAAACAGGTTTGTTTTGCAAGTATCACAAAAGCATGGTTTATGTGGGGCTTTTTTTTCCCATGCACCGTAAGTTTCACTTCAGGATTTTGGTGTAACTGATGCTAAAATGCAAAGCATAACCCATTTGAAATTGCTGAGTATCATCTTCTGTTCCTTGAACTATCTGGGAGGGGGTGAAAGAAACCCCTACCCTTCTGTCATACTTTGTCAGTTTTTTGGTTCGGTTTGTCTGGCATGATACATGCCTGCAGAACCCACCACTGCACGTCTGCAGGCTGCCGGAATGCCCACAGTAATGTGTAAGTACATTAAGCAAAAGTCCTGATTTTGGAGGATTGCTGCTGTATTTCGTCCTTCTCCACGACTGACCCCTGCAGATCTGGGCCTCAGAGAGGCATTTCATAAAGCTCACAAATGGTGTAAGATGTGTGTTGTGGAAAGGTTGGCATCATATTTCTTGCGTTTGAAAAGGACAGCAAAAATCACCAAAATGGACTATAATAACTGATTCCATCGAGCTTAAAACTCCCTCAAGGCTGAAACATCTTGGGCCTTTCTGAAGAGAGGCATATATTTTGAAGAGAAGGGGGGAGGAAATGAAAGTAAAAAAGCCTAATCTTCTGCTGATGTGGCCTTGGCAATCGACTGAGCTGACAAGGCTGTGTATTTGTAAAACAAGCTGTGCTAAGTATTTTTTCGGCCTCGTGTTTAGAAACACACAGAGGGGGGAAGAGGGAAAAAAAAGAATAAATATGGAAATCAAATGTAAAAACTTCTTGCACTCACAACCGGCTTCCCGGAGGGAATTCCTGCCTCTGTTCTCTGCTCTTCCTCCACTCAGCAAAACAACTGCCAGTCATTAAGCGGAGCTGTACAGCACTCACTGTACAGTAATTGAACACCAATGGGCCCACCCTCATTTGCATCCCCCATCTCTTGATTGGCAGCTGTACATGAAATGCCATATCAGTTGAAAGTATGTTGTGAGCTGGCACTAATGATCCAGTGGCTCCGGGGAAACCTGCCATATTGTAATTCGGCTATCAGGCATGAAAGAAATAATTCTAAGTGCCAGCAATGTGAAGCCGAATAAATGTTTCAGTGCTGCAGGTTGCCAAGGGTGACACTTCTGATTTAGTATAAACGAATGCCCCGTTGCCTTTGGGGTTGGGGGAGTTCGCATTGTATCTGAGATGTGTGTATAAAACATTAGTATTAGAAAATGGCTTTGGCACGGGATGGGAAACAGAGGCCTGGTCCCAGGCGGTGTGGGAATGTTTACAACTAATGACTGGATGAAAGGATTTTTCTACCTACTGTAATGACAGGCAAAATAGGATTTGCTTTCCCTGAGATGGAGAATAATGGCTATGTTAACTCTGCCTTTCCTTTTTCTTTCTCTCCCTAAATGAAATGCTCTTTTGTAAAGAAAATCACATCTATTTTCTTCAGTGTAGTGGAGGGAGGTAGCGGATTTAACTCCTTGGGAGCACTGGAGTTTTGGATGGAGGGAGGCAGTGAGGGGATTAATAGGTGGACTCTCTAGCCACCCCCTCATCACCTATCATAGGCTTTGTGCCAAGAAAAGATTTGATCAGTAACCCTCATACTCTTGTTTAAATATCTGATGATAGATGAAAGAAAAGACTCTTGATACCTTAAAAATGTAATGCAGACAGTTTTTACTTGGATATTTCAGCTCCTGTACATTAGTATGTCACAAAAGGTGAGAGCAAAGGGACAGGTGTCTGCAGACACTTAAAAATGGGAAGACGACATATGAAGAAGCTGGTGCTTTCCTACTTTGGCTGTATACACACAGCTACACTAATTGTAAATGTAGCCAATTAATTGCATCTGCACTTGGGATGATGGTGGTTCTGCAGTAACTGCAGATGCAGGTACAAGAACCTGCCAGCAATTTTTTTATCTTTTTAGGAGCAAAATCTTCTGATGTTTTGGAGAAGAGGGCTCGGGGCTGCGTGGACAGCTTGAACCTCTGTTCTTCACATGACAGTTCACAGATAAGATAAATACTTGATTTTGTTAATAATCTGCAATGCGAAATGGCAGCGTCTTCAAATTTGGATCACTTTTATTAACCCTGTCTTTGACTTCAGCAGGGTTATCTGAAAACCTGGCTGTCAGGGGGGAAAAAAGCACAGTAATGCAGAAAATGAATCTGTCTCTTAAAGTTGGAGTGGAGTAGAAAGTGGAAAAGTCTGAAAATGACTAGTTTGGCTTGATAATGGTTAAGCTACCGCTTTTCTGAGACCTCAACCTTTTCTGCTGTGGATGTTATTTTGTTGTGATCACGTATTCTTATTGTGCTCCTTTGTTATCCCTTTTGATACTTTTATAGGAAGTTCTTTTGGAACTGATACCATCTCTCTGCTTTGCACGGTACCTAGCATGGCGGCATCTTCCTCATTGCCAGGTGTTTCAAGGTATTAGAGTAACATTGGATAGCAGGACACAGATGTATTGATCCTTGTGGTTAAAACAGACTGAACCCTTTGCAGGGATCCCCTGGCATCATGTGAGGTGCTGCCTGAGAGATGTTGGGTCATCTCTGCTCCCATATGCATCAGAGAAAATTCGAGGCATTCAGTATTACTCAGGATCAGATCATGACTATTTTGTTGAGGCTTTTATTCTTGTTATGGTTCCCCATGATGAGATACCATCTGTAATTTGTGGTCACTGGGGATGCAGGAAGAAAAATGACAAATTAGAAGCACAAAATGCTCTAAGATAAATGAACTACCTGAGAAAGAATGTGTGCCAGCCTGCAATTTATGAGGATAAAACATCAGAGCTGACAATCTATTATCAGAGATCAGATGAAGCCTAAAATTTTGGATATAGATTTGAATAGCCCCAAACAGAGGCAGCAGATGGATTGGTAGGCTGATATTCAGGGATTTCATTTGGCCCCTCTTGAAAAAAAGAAGGATTTCTTTCAAACCGTGGCTCTTGATTTAGTTTCAGATGTCAATCACTTGGCATCTTCAAAACTGTTTGGAAAAAGTGTTTTGGTTCAGCTGCATCTCAGCATAATGAGCCTTTCAGAAGTGACTGTTCAGACACTGAATATTATTCCTGTTATTTCTGTGCTGTCCTGCATCATCTGTATCCACACAGATGGGACTGGAGAAGAGCTGTATGTACATCTGAACTTCAACCTCAGCACATTGATAGCCAGTGCAGGTTGTCTCCAGCACTTTTAAGACAACCCATGGCTGGCTGTCAAGGGCCAGACCACAGGCACATCTAGCCTGGCACCTTGTCCCTGTCAGACCAGTGATGGACTCCCCAGCTTGTCACCCAGCCTGTGGTGCAGGGACTGCCTGTGCCATGGGTTACACCTGTGTTCCACAGCCCCCCATGTCCACAGCCTTCCACAACCACATCTCAGCACTTCTTGGGCACATTTATGCTTCAGGTACCCATGGTGGCAGTGAGTCCCATGGGTTCATCTGCTGCAATGTGAAAAGTGTTTCCTTCTGCCTGTTGCCAACTCTCTGCCTGATTCAGGAAGGAGCACAATGGGATTGACCAGGAGGATTTCCTGCTGAAGTTCACAGTGTGTTTCACCGTGGCTGCAGTGCTGGAAAGGACTGTCAGAAACACTTCCTCCTTTCAGTCATGGCCTCACCGTATGCTGTCACTCAGGTGCAATTGGATGGCCAATTCACCTTTATTTTGTAAAGGAAGGTGTGTTCTCTGGGAAGCAGAAGGAAATATTGCTATTGTCTCTTATACACACTCCTTTAGTTAAAAGCCCCACCTCTTCACTTCTCACTAAAAAGGGCTGGTTCTAGGCAGTTTGATTTATGCTATCTATATTCTAACTCTGCAGCCCCTGAGCACTCATTCATGACTCAAAGATTTGCAAAATAACCAATACATAAAAGGTGAATTATTGTTTTCTCTTTTAAATATAATGAATGATCTATTTATCTTTGTAACACACCAGCAATGTTCCTGATTTTTGTAACAAGTCTCTTTCCTAATATTAATATCCCCGAAGCAAGTGAGATGATTTCAGTAATTTGAGAACGGAATGTATTCCATGAAAGTTAATAATATGGTGTATCCCAGAAGTAAGGCAAATATAAAGACATACAAACCAGACAATATCATTTTTATTTTTATAGATGAAAATCCCAGAAAAAAGCAACTTTAAATTACCTAAGTGCAAGAACAAATCCTTTGCAATAAAGACAATAATTTATGCCATAATCAAATTTGTTGTGTAGTTTATAGAGAGTTATTTAAAAGGATTAATTTTGCAGATGCAGTCTGATAAATCCAGGGTGTCTTCCAGCAGAAACTGCATGATTTTTTTCAGAAGTGGATCAAAATCACAGTGAAAGTGTGAGCAAAGAGCCGGCCTCCTCTCCAGCTGTCTATTTGTGTTCAGCTAGCCATGTTTGCAGATGCAGTCACACACAAGTCATGCAAAGCAGGTGGTCAAATGCTTGCAACATTCTGCTTTGGCCAGTATCAGAAGTAATAAATGTGGTAAGGCAGAATAAATATGCAAAATATAGTACTTTAACCTAATAACATGACCACTTGCAAGCTTTAGCATAACACTGAAAATCACTAATGGAACACTGTGCAGATTTTCATGATACAAGCAGTCAAGAATCATGCATAATGGAACAGTGCAACAGCTAACAGCAGATTCACACAAGATAATTTAAACTTGTTTGTATGGAAATGAAGAACTGATCTTTGAAGTGGTCCTTAATGAGATTCTGCTTGATCCTCTCTGTATCCGGAGAAAGTCTTCCGTTTTCCTTTTGCATCTGGCTCATATTGCTGGGGTGCAGAAAAAGGACTTGTTTAAATTATGAATGCCAATTTGCATCTACATGGTATTAGGTGAGAACTATGTGCTTCCAGTGACTTCATGTGTGCTTGCAGATTTGTTATTGAAAGTTGTCTGTGTTTGTAGTCCACTCCTGCAGTAGATGTTTCTCAGCCTAGCATTCCCTATTAGTGTGGCAGTGTTGGCCATGCCTACAGCTTAATGCAAATGAATCCAAAGAGATTGTAAAACAATTTTAATATGGATTAAATAATGCAGGAAAGGTATTACCATCTCATATGTGTGTTCTACAGCGAGTACTAGGAATTTTGGTTTCCCCTTTTTTGATGGACTTTTTCATTGCGACTCATACACTTCAGCGCTGAAACATGCTGACAATAACTCTGTAGTTTATCGTCAAAGCTATAAAACTCCACTCTAAAAGGGCTGGAAGGCAGACGCTGTGCGAGTGCATCCTGGAATATCTTAAACTGCCACAAAGCTTCTGAGCAAACTCCCCCATACACCCTCAGAAAATCTTGCTGAGTGATCAGCCTTTTCTAAACCTTAGCTCTATCTCTGAAAGCGTCCATCTGGCAAATGAGGCTTTGTTTGTGCTTTTGAAAGGCAGAGGGAAAACATTCAGTTGTTTTTTTCTGTTTGTTTGTTTGCACAGCTCAGGAGATTAAGGGCGTATTTAAAGTTAATGATTGTGTTCCCATGAGAGGAAAACACCTTTCTGTGAGCTGCAGGTTCCCTCATCTATTTTTGTCTTCTGATGGGACATTTCTGCCTTCAAAGAAAGCAACCACAGTAAATACCTTCAGATGACATCAGGCTCCTAACCCGCTTGCATGCTTATTTTATAGACTTCAATTTTAGAAGGGCAAATAGTTCTTTGTAATGAAATAGGGAGGAGAAACAGTTTGTTGTGGTTCATTTGTTGGGGTTCATGTAGCCATAGCAAACTAATACACCTGGGTTAATTGACTCTATAAAGAGCACCGTGGAAATCTTCCTGCTTTTAAAAACGGAATGAAGCAAGAGGTGAGACTTAGATGTACAGGAATAGCTCATTCAAAAGTTTCCTGCTGGTGATATATTCTTTAGCAAGGGTCACCCTGAAAGGCATCCAGCCTGTCCAAGTGGCAGCCAAATGTTTCTCAGCTCTCTCTTCTGAACATGGTTAAGGATTGTTGTGGGGTGAATATACCTGATATCAATCAACTTTAAAGAGGTGTTTGATGGCTAAACATAACATTGAAAGAAACTACTAGAAAGAAGGTTTCACCCAGGTTTATCGTCACTGGTGCTTTCTCATCAGCAGGATGAGCTGCCGTTGTAAAGCCTACTGAGGCTTTCGGAAAGTCATCCCTCGTACAGGCGATAGGAACCAACATTTGGTGTCACACATTTCCTTCACATGGCTATGTAGTTGGTCCTGTCCCAGATACTAACTTAGTCCCATTTTCCAAGATCATGAAAAAAACTTATTCTAATGCTATTTAAATTTCTTTCTTTAAATTTGAGAAATTTAGTGTTATTTTTGCAAGACCAAATTTAAAAAATTATGCAGAATCATTATTTTCCTTGCTATATATACATTAGCAGTGTTTAATTATATTAACTTCACAAAGTCAGCCAAAGCAGCAGAAATTGTTAAATCTGTTAAGTTCTGGTGGGTTTATCTCGTTATCTCGTTCCTTCAATCCAACATTTTGTAACATCAGTAGCACTTTCAAAGGTTAAGCTTTTGGTCAGCTATTTTTTTTTGACAGTTCTTTTTGGACCTGCCACCTTTGCACCCAGCAGATGTACTAGAGAAAGATCTCTCTGTGTGCACCATGTTCCAGCCACATTCAGCTAACACCAAGCGATAGGAGCTGAGTACCCATGGCTTTTAGAAACACCCAGCACCTTCTCTACAGTTTAATGAGCTTCCACCTCATACAGAGCAGGGTTGAAACGTTATAGAACTGAGATGAAACTACAGTTTATTTGTGCACACACTTTTTGCTATAAATGTCATGTATGTTTTCTTTGTTTTTACTGGACCCCGTCTGGATCTATTCTGCTTTGCTATGTACAGAATTTACACACACAGCCATTATTATTGCCTAAAGGGATCCTTATAAGTTTTATAGCCACCATATAGATTTGACAACCTGATGCATCTGATTAGTTATTGTGTTTACTCAATGCCCAGAGCACTGTATGGATACCCAGGGTGGGCCCAGGCCTTAGAGATTCAGTAGCAGATTTGGCTTTTGCCTTCTGTCCTGAGCTAAATCACTCCATGGCCACTGCATTCCCCAGTGACTTGTGGTAAGAAATGATGGCTACACAGTCCAGCCTCTCCTGTGCTTCTTCACCAGCAATGCCCCTAACCCTGTTGTCAAAAGAAATCCAAGTCAAAAATCTTTCCTTTTGTCATGTACCTGCAGGTAAATTAATGGTGTGTTCAGTAGAAATAATTAACTGTTAATTTTTCTTCTGGATCACTATCTAAGCAGGAGGACTAAAGAGAAAATTGAGATATCTGCTCTCCTGTTTTCTCATGTAAAAGACTTTCATGGTCTGTCTTATTAAGGCCAGTAGGTGTCAAAAGTAGGTGCTAATATGTAAATCTGGTCCTCGAAAGGAAGAGGAGTATGTATTTCAACATGTTGGTCATGCAATTACAGACTGATTACATGCTCGCATATGTACCATTTCTTGTGGGACAAATGGGAGATGAGGAGACTGTTAAGGTCACACCTCTACTCCAGAGGTGTCAAAGCCCATTCTGTGGAAAGGGCCAAATTACAGGTTTAATTATGATCCAGGGACTTGCGTTACAGCATTAGGGTCATGCACTACCCTTGATCCACAGCAGTCTCCTGCCGAGAACCCTGTGAGAGCTTGCATAAATATCAAGGCTAGAATGAGACTCTTAAGAAATAAAGGAGCTCTCCATTAATAAAGGCTCCCAGTGCATTTGACATCTCAGTGGGGAAAAAAAGACATTATATATAGCATGCTTTAGACTACACCTAGCCTGGCCTTGTTTGCATATATCCTGGCAGCAATTGGACACACACAAAGAGAGCAACTGCAGGCGCAAGGTTTCCTGGAAAGTCTTCAGAGCTCTTTGTGTTGGCCTTGTTGTATGTAAATCCCTGTGGTTGGTGCTTTTGCCATTGTGGTTACTATTTTCTTTATTTTGTTTGTGGGAGTAACCTGATTCTTGGGCAGTGCTGTTTGTTCCTCTTCCAAAGCTCAATCCAAGCTCCTTAAGCTTTCTCCCCTCTACTGAAGCACCCTAAATAACTTTCTGTACCTGAAAGCATAGGACTAGTGTATTCAGTGATTTGTCAAGTAGGTTTGAAATCATCTTTGTAAGAAAACTTGCCCAGAGAGATCTTATAAAATTAAGTCAGAAAAAAAAATATTTGGGGTCCTCCCTGCTTTGTAACCACAAAATAATACCCCAAAGAAAGAGATGTAGCAAAATCTGTCAGACCAAAACAAGCACTGATTGGAGTTTGTCTGTGTTAAATGAGGAGCTGGATTGCTCTTGACAAGAAGCAAGTGGAAAGCTGATGTTGCATGAACTTTTAGTTTTGTTTCCAACCGAGAGCACAGCTCTGCATGCCCCAGCATGTGTGTGCGTGTGTGCATGCATGTGCCCATGTGTGTTCATGCATGTGCCCATGTGTGTGTTGCAGAGATGGCCACTAGCTCACTCCTGCCAAATTAGCCTGCAAAACAGTTAGGGTAATTTAGGACTTGCACTGCCTGATCATTGGTACAGCTACAACAAATAAAACATTTTAATATGAGCAGTCACTGAATGTTTACTGTATCATATTGCTGGGAGCTGAATATGTGCCAAATGCTATAACAGAAGGGAGCATATGAACTCCAGAATGATGACACTAATAAGGAAATTACAAAAGGCCCAACAAATGGCATTTGTGTTAAATCAATAATGCTCTGTTTGTTATTTTTTATTCTAATCTTTCTTCTAAAAAAAAAAAAAATTATCTTTCCAAACAGTTGGCAATTCCCATTCTTGTTCTTCTTCCTGAACATAATTAAAAACATGTTGTGGCGTCTACTTAAGACATCAACTTTCCCAAGCCTGTCTTGTCCACTGCGTTTTAAACAAAGACACTTGTTTTGGCATTGTGCCCTTAATTAATCATTTGAGGGTTTATTGCTGTACAAAAAATATCTTTGGTTTATGATTCATCACAAGCCCAATTTCTGCAGAACTTAATCAACTACAGGACTAACTTTCTAATCAGCTTAAAGTAAAAGAAAAGAAGAAAACAGATTGCTTTTGGTGTGTTGTTTTGATAAAGAAACATTTGTGAAAGGTGCACTAATGTTCTGGGCTATTTATGATTTCAAACTACAGAGATCAGGTTGGTCAGTTAGCTTGGGATTTCAGGAGAAGGAAACCTGTTATTTATTGAAAAGCATGATCCTTGAAGTCTGAGCCAGCATCACTGGCTGCCACTTTCTGTGCAGTGCAGCAGAATGACACCAGGCAGGCTTCTTGTAAAAAGGGACTCCAGACTTTGAAGATAAATTTGAAACGCAAAGTTCAGTATGATAGGAAAGCAATTATGAACATAGCTGGGTTTACGAAGTGCAGAGATTATTTTTCTCTGTGTTTCCATAGAATCACAGAATGGTTTGGGTTGGAACGGACCTTAAAGCTCAACCAGTTCCAATCCTCTGCCACAGGCAAGGGCACCTTCCACTAGGAGAGGTTGCTCTTTTATAGTGTAATATTTTCCCATTTTGATTTCACTTTAAATCTCCTATGGGTACCAGTGGTAAAATTTTACAGTAAATGAGTTTCCCATAGAATAACATAGGAGAGTCTTTGTTCTTCTGTTTGATTTGCAATATGAAGTTCAAGAATAAAGAGTTCAAGTCCCCAAATAACACAAAGAACAGTCGTGCTTTAGTGACCATAGGCAGGACCTAGCCCTTGCAGCGCTAGAAGCTATGCAAACACATTGCAGGATACACTCCCTGCTTTGATAGAGATTACACAGATAAAACACACACAGATTGTGAGATGATAGTCTTTGGCTCATTGTGCATTTCATCACATACAGCTGAGGTGCAAGTTAAATGACTGACATCTGACAGATACTGATATGATAGCTCAATTATTCCAGACACGGGAGCAAAAGCTCATCTGAATTTTACTTGAAGTTGTCAGAATTGCAGCGAAGTACCCCAAGACCGTCTCTTTTTCCAAATTAAGTTTTTCAGTGTATTTGTAGAAATACAAAACTCCACAATTCTCTAAGCAACCATACACAGCTTGCGCTGTGTCAAAACATGCCTGCATTGAGTAAATATATTATTACGCTATGTTAATATGTGTTATGTAACGGTCATCTGTATTAATGTATTCTTCATGTCAGATAATAGTATTCATTTATTTGAGGTTACAGATTATGCTGCTGTCTACATTTGAATTTTCACTGCAGTATTTCCTTTTTCAGGTCAGATAAGAGAATATTTGATTTAACAAACGATGCCACACTCCCTTCATTTCAATGAGTTGTGCCAGTCCTTATTGCTCCCCACACATCAGTTTCTGGTTTGGGCTGAAACCGCCAAAGGAGGTTTTCTGTGCTCATTACCACTTCAATGTCCAGAAGGTGTTAACCTTGTAAAATTACCTCTGCAGGGTCCCTGGCACAGGCAGCCAAACCAAGAGAGCAAAGCAGCAAAACCCTTTGCTCTGGGGTCATCACTTCGAGTCTAAAAGACGCAAACCCCAGCAGTTCACCCATGGCACCCATGGGAGCACTGCTTACACCAAGAGGAGACCTGAACCTTTCTCCCATTAGTATCACCTATTACAAGAGATCATTTCAAAGCTAAATGACTTTTGTTTGCATTTGTTGATTTTGATGGTGGTATAAAGCGACATAAGGCAGGCATGTGCGGTGCTCAGGGTTACCAACTTAGCTTCACAGCCACAGGAGTTTGCAGAATGAACCCTATCAGAGCTCATCTTTGACACAGCAGCAGCACAGGCTCCGAGCTGTGTGGAAAGCAGCCTTTTGCCATCCTTACTCTGCCAAAGCCTTCTTCACCTTTGCAACATTTCCTTAGGTTTTAGGCTAAGCATAATGAACAGCCAAAACTTTATTAACACCCACCCTGTACTGAACCCTCACAGTGCTGGTGCCAGCCAGCAGCGGCTCCATGTGATGGCAGCTTGCAGCAGCAAGGCAATTGCCTATTGTCTCTACTCCCAGGAAGCCTACTTAAAAGGACATGTCCTGTGGCCTGATTACCAGGGTTATTTTTCTCTGCTACTTGGCAGCTACAAAAATGAAACTCAGCTGTAAAAAATAAGTCTATTTGGCAAGGTCTCTTTGGAGTTGAAGTGTTTGTGTCTGGGCAGGACAAAAGCAGACTTGATTAACACTTTAGCCAGAATATGTGTTTGCCACCAATTTTATTCTTGTTATCTTCATAAGTGCTGAATGCCTGCTTAAAATTAAGGTATAACATGTGTGTGTCTGTGGTTGTGATTTAATAGACTGCTAAGAATCAGGCTGTCACTCTCCATCCCCAAAGTAAGGCACACTAGCACAGCACTGCAGTTGGTTTCAGCTAAGCAACAGCCTTTGAGCATGCAGGAGCAGAGCTCAGGAGCTGCTGGTTGCTAGTGATGTGCTCCGGTCATTTGGCAATGTCCAGCTTTCCATAATGCATCTTAAACATTTCTCTGTGCAAAAGTCACTTTTTATAATTGCAAGGAGAGGAACTCAGCCACAAAGTGATGGATTCTGATTTTTTCTTCCCATTAAGATGATTTAGAATTTTACAATAAGCATCACTGCATGGCTGCTAGATAATGCATGTTATTAATTTGGCACATACTAATGCACTATTTATGTAATATTTCATACACTTTACAGAGCTTTATATTCAGAGAGCAATCGTAGATATAGCAGACATTTGGATCTGCTCCTGCCATTTCATTTTTTTCCTGAGCAAAAGAGAAGTAGCTCAAGATATTTCGGAATCGCAGAATGGATTTCCTCAGGTTGTCTCCACAATTAGCCAGTCAGCTGGCCCCTCATAGTATGGGAACAGCTCAAAAATGAAATCACAGTTCCTTGAAGCTAACCAAATGAAGGTAAGTGATATAATTAGAGGGGTGCCTGACTCAGCATCTTCCTTAGAACTTGTACACTGGCTTGCACAAGTCTCTCTTTCAGTGCTATATTTTTAACTTTAGCCACTGAGTTTTTCAGGAAGGGCACCTACTCCTCTATTTGTTAGAGCCCACATTCTCCACTTGATGTAAATACCTGGTAAAGAGCCAGAAGGAGCTACACTAGTAACTTTTAGTATGGAAATCCAGCATATAAAGAGAGAACAGTGGGAATCCTATAGGGAAGAAGCTGGGAAATTGAAGCAGGGAACTAAAATACTGGCATTCACCTGAGCATAAAACTGCAGACAGAAGAGTGACCACTTACATGGAGCTCATTTGGGAAATAGCTGAACTTTGTTTTCCATCTCCAGGAGTGTTTGTATGATTTACTCTGCATTAGTACTTAGAAGATCAGTAGTGGCTAAATCCAGTAGTTTATTCAGGAGAAACCATAGCCCAAGGATAGCAAAGTAAAGGTGTCTCATGATAAATGAAAGCTCTCTGTGATTAGCTGGTATTTGAGCTCCTTCTTATCCTTCTACATTTGCTGCTTACCCCAGATTTCAGTACGTGTGCTTTGTGCAGTCTCTCTACTACGCCCATGTTGATGTGAAGTAGAAAGGTTGTTGCTAAGTGACATGACAACTGCAAAGTGCTTTTCAATTTCTTTTTGCGTTTTCTACTCCCACATTCCACATACATCCTGTACGGAGAGTTTGCTGCTGGGAACATCCCTGTCTAGCAGTGTGACAGTGCTCCAGGTAACATTTCTTGTAGAAGTGGCACAGGAGCTACTGTTGCTCTCCAGTGCTTCTTTCAGTTGGAAACTTGGGACTGACCAAAGATCATTCCCGTTTTTCTTTGCTCATATAAATCTGGACGATTCACTGTCCAGTCTGAAATGGGTTTGGTGGTATCTTCCCCAGCCATGTATGTTCCTGTGCTCTTTGTACACAGCAAAGCAAAGCTATCAGCTCAAATGGGGCACAGCTCAGCCAGCTGCTGATCTCTGTAAGTCAGCCCTACAAATGAGACCTGGGACTTACTGCTCTTACTGCTTTATCTGTGCTGTGGCTAACTCCCTTGGGCTGTAAAGCACCAGATTCTGTTGTAGTGGAAGGTTTCTATTTACAACACCCTGCTGGTGGTCTACATCTCTCTTGGTGAAACACTCCTCGCATTATTTCATCTATTGGCTCCACGTAAGAAAGTAGTTTAAGGGGGGAAGAAAGGGCAAAACTTCAAACAACTGGATTCTTTGAACTTTACCTCTTGCAGCAATCTTTATACTACTTGCATCTCCCTGCATTGAATCTCATTGGCCAAACCATATCCTTTTGTTTTCTGCCAATACAGTGACTCTAATGCTTGATGGGCCCCATCAGGACCTACCACAGTGAACCACAGCTTACCACAGCAAACCACAATAAAATGATAACAGCAAATAGCATTACAAATCTTGTGCATCTGTCGGTCTCGGGTCCTCTCTATTCCGTACATAGGTTAAGCCATGACTTCTTACCATGAAGAATTTGTGAGTGAACGACTGGCATTGCGCCTGCGCTGTCTGTTCTTTACCACATTAAAAAGGTCATAAAAGGATATTCAGTTAAAAAATCCTGGGATTGAAGAGAGCCTTTGCACTCCAATAAATTCCAACCAAGACTCTTTTCTTTCAGCCTGGGAGTAGGGGAGCTGCTTGAAAAAAAAAAGTGAGCTCAACTATTAGCTTTCCACTTGTAAAACTTCATATATCACTAAATATATTGCCCATAGAGGACAGAAGCTGTTAAGATGGAAAAGAATTTTGAAGATGGATGAATGACAAAGACAAATGAAGATTTTTATTTTAGCAGAAGTTTCCAAGTGCTGTCTCTGGGTTGGGAGGGTACTGTTAATAAAGTACACTTGACATATCCTGAGAAACAGCTTTGCCTTAAAGTTCGGTGGAGGATCAAAAAGAGTGAATTCTCTGTTTTTCTCTATAAAAAAGAAAAAGAAAGCCCTGAAAAAGGATAGTTTTTTTTTGGGAAACGGCATCTATGCCTTTTGTCTTTTCTTCTCTTTGTGGTCCAGAGACAGTGCGTTGACTGACTTCTTCAGAAAGGAGATCAGTGAAATTGTCAGTTGATTACTTCTCCTTGATTAGCATTTATAAGAGCCTGTGATACATTATTTGCATTCCTATTTAGCCGTGATTTTTGTGGGGCAGCAATGATTAAACTTGTCACAGGGCCTGATTGACAGGGTCAGATCTTCACTTTCTACTCTTTTGAAATTAAAAACAAATGTGTCAGCTCCCTTCATGGGCCGCAGCGCTGTGAAGCTTGCTTGCCTTGTCATCGCAGATAGGTCAGGAATGTTTTAATTTTAGGGATGGATTCTGCTTGTCAAGCAGAGTGTGATGGCGTGTAGTTCTGGAGATGAGATGTGAAGGGTGTAAAACAAAGAATGGGAAGAACAAAGACAAAGACACTCACATTATTAGACAGATTTAATTAGTCTGAATGGATATTATGCTAGATGAAGCAGTGAGCTGTGAAATTAACCCTTGATTACGGATTGGCGGATCATGCTCATAAAGAGAATCAAACCTTGGTGAATGAGAAAGAAGTGCCGTCCTACCCTCCCAGCCTTCATCCCCATGACCCTTTCACAAGTCCAAGAGGGTGAAAATCTTTGAAGGAAAAGCTCTTGTTGGCACTTGGGAAGTTAGGGCAGTCTCTCTCTTTTTCCGAATTGTTGCGCCTAGCCTGTCCAAAGAGCTGGAACCAGGCAGGTTACACAGAGACAGGATTTTGCATGAAGGATGGTGAGTAATGATCCCACTCAGCACAGTCCATGCCATGCAGGCAAAAGGACACAGAGGTAGCACAGAGCTAAGTCCTCTCTAAAGATATATTCCCACCTGATCCCTACCTCCCTTCCTACCACTGCCAAACAGGTTTGATATTTCTGCTTGAAAACATATTTTATTCTGATAAGCTGTGAGTTAATGCAGTATTACTCACCCCTAACTGAGGGTATAGGCTTCAGGAAGGCCAGTCTATGCAGACTCTAATACACATGTACTGTAGTGTCCCAAATACTCTGGGAGATCAGGATAGTGACAATGGAGAGGGTTCTGTGTTTTACTGCATCCATGCCGCACAGAAGAGACACTTCAGCCTTTTTGTGCTTCTCATCAGCATTCCCCAAAGCACCGTATCAAGAACTACTCCTAATTAGCACTGCAATGGTAGAAAACAAATAGAAAATACAGTGTTACTCTCTTGTTAGTTCCTTGTCATTTCTTCCAAGTTGTTCAACTAATGGAGTAATCAGTTAATTTGTGTTAAAAAAGAGGGGCAAAAAAGCCAAAGGGCATTAGGTGCACTAATCAACCAATAGGTGTGAGGCCCTTGCTTCCCTCTGGCACATTTGAAATGCTTAGTTTTAGTGCAAATTTGTATGCTGGAGACTGTCAGATTAAAAAGGAGTGAGACATGAAAACAAGTTGGGTGAGAGACTGCCTAGAAATGGTAGCTGATAGCTTACTGAACAACAGCAGTCTTACCTCTTTGTCATGCTGGCCCTCCATAGGTACCATGCTGCACAGTGCTACTCCTCATAATATTTTTTAAATGTGATATCAAGAATTCTCATTTTTATTTAACATACAGCAGCATTTAGGTGGTCTCTGTATATGGAGTGAAAAGAATCCTTCAATGAAAGGCCTACAGAAGAGTAATGAAAGTCATTATATGATAGCAGAGAGTTACTGTCCACAGAAAGAAAGGAATTTCGGCCTGCACATTTTCTCCCCTGGTTTCCCCATCCCTTTTTGTACCCTAAAAGAGAAGAGGCAGCATGAGAAGGTGATGAAGGAATAGGACATGACATAGATCCCATTGCAAAGACTACTACTAAGTTCCTGTTGGTGTTAAAACAAGTCACTTTGCCATTCTCCAGATGAAAATGATTATTTAAGGACAAAAGACTAGTACTTATCATTAAACCTGAAGATAGAGACCAGTTCTTAGGCAGAAAAGCCTTGTCATTGAACTGGTGTTTATGTGAGCAGTCACATGTTGGTGTTGCCGCTTTCAGGGGCCTCTCATCAAAGTCTTTATTATTACAAACCTATTGAGCCATATCCTCAGCTGCTGTGAATCAACGTAACTCTCCTAAAACTAACGATGCTACGCACTTTTACATCAGCTGAAAATCCAGCTCTTCCTTTCTGTTTTCCTAGCTTTTTATGTATTATTCAGCTAAATTGTTCCAGTACAGACCATATGAAATACTATGCTTTTTCCAAGAAGGATCTGCTTTCCAGACACAACATTGGCCCGTGATCTGAGTCTTCACAGTCCCCAGTCTGGAAGGCAAAGTGGATCATAGAATAATATAATCAAGCACTTTTAATTATCTTAATCAGTATTTTCTCTCAATCACTGCTGCCTTCAGCATGAGGCAGGGTTTTGGTTACCTGTTGCAGACTTTGCTGGCAGATGAGCTGGTGCAGGCACGGGTGTTGGCCAGATTATTGCTAGCTTATTTTGTTAGAAGAGAACAGAGTGCATGAAGCCAGTGGAAAACACAATTGCCAATAAAAGGGAAATCTCCGTATCATCTCTCTGTGTATTTATCAGAGATGTAGATTATGTTTTTACTTTGCTTTGCCACTTGCCACAGTTCTCTCTATGGGCATTAAGCTTTGTAGCTTGTAAGATCTTAACATGGCTGATTTTGTCATTGTGGTGCTCCTGCTCAATTTGCAGAGAGACTTCAACTAGTGCATTCAGCTTTGATACGAAACATCAGCAGACAAAAGGTATCCAAAGGAGAGGTTTGGACAGAACCATTCAATGCAGAAAATGTTGAGCAAATGCTCAAGACAGCCCTATAGCATTACACGTGATCCTTCCATGAGGAACAATAAGCACTTACGTACAAAATGCAATGCGCACTTGCTTGAATGCTCAGTTTTATATTACTATCCCGCTGTTCATGAGCATAGCTGAAGAATTGGTGCTAGGAGCGCTGGCTCCATTTGCAGGGGCACTTCTGTCTCACTGATATGCCTCCACAAAGAGAGTAACAACTCCGTTTAAATTAGAGAATTAACACTGGGGTAAACCAGGTGTGAGCAGGGCAGACTCCTGCTCTTCACCCAAAGTGGTAGCTCAGAATCATTGGTTTTCTGCCTCCCAGACACAGCATATATTTTCTAATTATATACACAGGATCCTTGCTCACCTGAGGTTCAAGTTTGCTGCACTGTTTCTCATCACTCACTTAATTCAAAGAGCAGGAGCAGTTACGTGCCCCCCACCCTTTCTTTATTTTTCAAACTGAATTGTTTCAGTGGTAGCTTGGTGTGTCAGCTTGTAAGTCTATAAAACAGTTTTCTACCAGCTGGAAATCCAACATGCTACATGAATACATAACAGTGCCTAACCAAGAAGGTTTGTAATTCAGTAATTAGCTGTAATTAATGAACACAAAGTGAAGACTCATTTACAGTTTAAATTATCACATTAGCTCCTGTCACCCTCTATGTACACAAAACAGCAGGAATTCAATTATTTTTATTCTTCAAAGCTAATTTAAAATTTAAGGAATGCCATTACATGAAATAATAGGTAGGAAATGTAATAGAAATCGCTGAGAACAGTTGGCCAGCCTTAGAATGGGAGGAAAAAAATGCTATCAGTGATGATTTGGAAATGTTGTTTCATCTGTGAACAGATGAAGGATTGAAATCTACGCTCTTTTCAGTGTATTTAAAAAGAAAACGAGTTTGGTGGTTGCTAAGTCTTTGTGCAGGAAGAGCATAATTGTGCATTGTGCATAATTGTAAAAGCAGTTGATACTGATAATGCTGTTGATAGTAACATGATGACAGCATAGAAATGCTCGCACCATTATCTTTAATGGGGCTGAGTCGATGGCAACAGCATCGAGCCCCTGTAATATTCACCAATCTTAGTTGTGAAACTTCAGCCTAGCAGTCCTTAAGTAATTGTCACTTTGCAATCTGCCTATAGTTTGTGTGTGTACGTACGTCTATGTAAAATGCTTTCATTGTGCTTTTAAACCCACCATGATGCTTTTCCCTGCAGCTGCCACTGATATTTTCTCAGTTCAATAACAAGAGAATTCCAAGCCCATCTGATGCTGCTTCTGTAGCTCCCACATATCTGCATTACAGCCCTTATTTTTTTTATTCTTTGTTTCTTATTCAGTTGTGTTTTCTTTTTAAATAGGCCGCTGGAAACTACACTGTCTAATTTTTCATAGGTGATCTACTGCTGAGTTGTGGGTTTATGTAGACAGAGGGAAGGTAGCGATAAGCCAAAGAGAGAGGATTCTATTAGGGAAATGCAGCAGTAACTAATGAATCCTGCCAGTAATTGGGAAGGTGTAAGCCTCTGTAATATCGTAATGATAGTCATCCGTTCTGTGCATCCCCCATCACTCCGAACGATCCCTCATCGTCTCTGTGATCTCAGACACTTAGCCATGCAAATCTTCCTGACAGGGCTCTATGTCTTTATCTCCCTAATTGGACAGTATAGAGTTGTTTATGGATATTGCAGACATTTAGACCTCAGTTGGAGGTTGTTCAAAAATCGTTAGCAAAGTTGCCTTAACAGCATTGTCAAATATTTATTCCCCTGTTTCAATATCTGTTTTTAACCCAGGCGTAGTTTGCAATAGAATTAACATTTTGAAGATACACCATCTCATTCCTGGCTCCATTTGAGGTTGTTATTCAGCCATTTTCCTACAGAAAGAGAGAACAACAAAAATCTACTGTAAATCCTCATTTCTCAAGGATAAAACATGAGATTGTAGGGCAAATGTGCTGCTTTTTAATACCATTTCCATGGGGAAATATTAAGAATGCTGACAAAGGCAGTTCCACTTACAAAAATTACAGGAAGCTTATAGGGCAAAAATTCCAGTTTAGTGTAAGCCAAAATAAATGGAGAATAATCCCATTCACTGTACCACTTCAAGTAAGAGCAGATTAAGGTTCTGTATCATATATATGAAAAAAATGATGTCTTTTTCCTTGGTCAAGAATTGGGGGGTTTAATTCTTGTACAGGATCATCTTTTGGTAGAAGGTGAAAAGTAAGATCTAATGTTGTGCTTTACTAAAAGACTTTTTTTTTTTTTTTTCATTTACAAATTTGCTTTTTGGAGGATTTTGCATTTTTGTACATAGTATATTTGTTGTACATGGTTTGGGGATTTTCTGAGTGCAAGGGAAAGTGAGCTAGACAATGAATGCAAGAAGCAAAATCGAGTTTAAGGGACAGCGCTGGAAATCAAAAACAGCAGCTGGTGCAGCCACAAATACTTGTGATTTGGAGTGTCAGGGAGCGAGATCAGATGGATCAGGCAACTGAATTTACAGTCCCTTGGTCATATGCCACTTTGCTCAGACAAGTTGTCCCACAAATCAAGGGGATTATTTGCTTCAGTAAAAGCAGATCAGGTCTCTTCTTTTTGTAACTACTAAATTAAACCCCTAATCCTGCAAAGAGTTAACTACATACATGCTTCTGCTGCCATCTTGTCTCGCAAGGCTACTTACTCTAGCAAAGGTCAGCATGAACACAGTTTATATTCTTTATGAAATATCAATATTAAATTTCAATAAACCCATAAAAAATATATGTATTTGTCTAAAAATAATAATTTGGCAATTTTTTGAACCCAACTCTTTTTCCTTTACACAAATAGAAGGTGCAGAAGCTCTTGTTCATGGGGATATTTCTAGGAAGGATTTCTGAAAGTATTCATTTGTGCCTGTTTGGCAACTGTCTTGAAAGCAGCTTGTAGGTTTGGAAATGGCTTAGCCAGGCAGCAGTAGAGACGACATATTATATAGTTGATTAATGTAGTAAATAGCAAATTAGTGAAGGTGGAATAATCAAAGCCATAGTGGCAGCAAATAAGTACCTTATCTGATTTCTCTCACGTTATCCCAAACTTTTAGGTACTTCCCACAATCAGACCCGAAAGGTAAAGAAAGCAAATTGAAGTATTGGTAGCGCAAGTGAGTAGATTTTTCTTTTTGGTGAAAAATTTCTGCATATTTGTTGTAATTCTTTATTTTAGCAAGTTCCCCATTTTTGGTTTGTTGGTCTTTTTATAATAAACTTACTGATCCCATGCAGCAGGGCTGTTAAACCCATAGTCCTTTTGCCCCTCTCCCTAAACCGCTGCTGGAAAAGTTGTCAACTGCAGCACACAGAAAAAAAATCTGCCTCTTGAAGGTCAGAATGAACTGAATTACAGCCAAATGCACCCACAACGCCCTTCCCATTCCAGCTCATGTGTTGCCATCCGCCATCCCGAGCTCATTGCAGGGACAATGATATCTCAGCTGAATAGGATATCCCTCATGCTGAACATGAAGCCCTGTTTCCTATGGTGTTTGAGGGACCTCTAGACAGAGATAAGGGGCTGACAGCCCAGGTTCACCCCATCAGCCTCTCCCTCGTGTCCAGGCTGATGCCACCATGTTTCCATTCTCACTGTGCTACTGATCTGCTGGGACAACACTGCAAGACAGGATCAGATTCTTCTCCCTGCGGTAGACGTGCTAAAGCAAATTGTCTCTAGATATGCTTGCTAGAACCTTCTCCTCCAGGAAATGAATGTATTGGCATTTAGAGGGCTTTTTATATATGCACATACATATATATTTAAAATCCCAGCTTTAGAAGCTTATGTTGGTGCAGCAGTCTGTGACACTGAATACAAGCTGCTGTGCAAAGCAATTGCCAAATGTTTACATAAACACATAAATAAGACAAATAAATTTATTTTCATTATTCATATTTTCTGCTTTTTCTTTTTTATTTATGCTTTAAACAACTGTTACTGTAAATGTTACGATTAAAAAAATGCCTGCAGTGGACAGAAAGATGATCAGAAAGCCCTGATATAGAGCAATTCATGTTTCTTCTTTACAATCACTAACGAATCTTAACTTGAACCATGTTATGTTCCCAAGTGAGTGATAAGCAATGATTTATTATGAAGTGTCACGAAATCAGAATGCCATACAGTGAGACATGAGCTAGTGGAAAATGTGTTCCCTGTTTCCCAGCCTCATTACTCAAAGATGCAGTGTCCCTTTCTCCAAGTTTAATTTACCTGGCTTTTCAGGGCACTCTGATAGCAAAGGAAACAGCACCAGAAGGGAAATGCCGGATGCAGGCTGTGCCAATCACCTACCAGCACCGCTAAACACATTGCAATGGACAGGAAAAAGGCCCTGCCTATAAATTCAAAGCTATTGCTGTATCAAACATTTGCAACCATAATGATGCCACCCCCAAAAGCCATTGCTTAGGATTACAGCATCCGTTGCCTCATCAGTACTGTCAGTACATGAAGAGGAAATAAAAGAGGCATCGCAGAGGAGACAAACAGATAAGGCTTTTTTTATGCGTTAGTTTCTTCTACTCTCTAATGATTCCCTTCTCCCCATGATCCTAATTCAAGTAACTGGCATGTGATATATTTTGTAGATAAATCAGCAGCAGAAGAGCATGTGCAGTTCTGGCACCACAGAGTAGGTGATTTACTTGTAGCTCACACTGAGTGCACTGCTTTGGTTTTTAAGGTGGGAATTTGTGTTTTAAGTTCTCCCTCACAAAGACAGAAGTAAACCAGCATTTTGCAGACTGATTGACACAAGCAGTCCTCCTTTCCTACAGAACTAACCCAAACAGGCGCAGTATTAGACTTTAAGCATTTTTCTGGCTCTCTCTTTAAAGGCCCTAATCCTGGAAGCTCTTGGGCTCAGTCAAATCATGGATGGAAATAGGTGCATCTGCCTAAGGAAAGGCAAAGGTTGAGTGTGGTTCTGTTCTGCAGCAGAAAGAAGCATGGAAGTCTGAGCCTTCCTAAGAGGTCTGGCTTGGTCTGGGCACATCACAGGGCAATCAGGAAGGTGTTGCTGACACCTCAAACCATGAACTGCATTTTTCTGGGAAGGCCAAGCCTCTACCATTAAATAACTCAAAACAAACTTATCCAAAACCATAGATTTAATCACCCCAGATGTGTCAAAAATCCACCAGCAGTGGCAGATCCTGTTTCAAAACATGAACCCATTCTACCACCACAAAATGTAGTAGACCTAAAGCCTAAACTGCACAGAATAACCTTAAGAACAAATTTATGTCCTGCAAATTCTTTCACATGAAAGAAAACATATCTTACATCCAGGTGTGTTACAATTCGTTCATCTGTCTTAAGGCAATAGTAGCAGTTGTTTTCTTTTAGGAAATGTGGAAATCATCAGAAGAAAATTAAGCAGAACTCATCCTTGTCTGCAGGGCTGAGACTCACAAATTTCAGAAACCTTTTTTTCTGTAGAAATGCTTCATACAGAATCCTTGTGAAGTACAATTCAGAGAGTAGTTGTCTCCCAGCACTGACAATGTCTGCTGTTCCAGAGGAGACGGTGTGTGATGTACCATCCTGAGATATTGTCAGCAAGCCTGGAAATATGAAGGCATTTTCATAGCAAGGCAGGGATGAAAGGAAAGAGCTTTGGATTTGCTTTTTTGTTTTGCTTTCTTTCCTACTCCTAATAAAATCTACCGGTGTGCTCTTAACTTCTCCCCTCCCATTTTGTTCAGCAAAGAAAAGGAATGTAATTCTCTAGCAGAAGAGTTTCAGTGCTGAGGAGAGAGAAGTACAGATTCCTTCCTGGAGGTGCTGGCTTTAGCCAGAGATGCGTTTTGTGTAATAGCAAAACAGCTCTGAATGCAGAGGTAGGATCCGCATCTCCCCACTCTTGAGTAGCCTTTACTGTCTCACAGTGACTCTAAATGTTCTAATGTCATAGCTCACAGGTGGGGTTGGGAAAAAATCCAAAAGCCTCTGATGATTCAGAAATTCTCTTTAGGATTGAAAAAATGTGGGTTTTAATGTAACCAGGAATTATAGCACAGGAAAAGAAGGAGGCAACTGAGGAATTACACAGCAGTCGAGTAAACACTTGCAGATGGCAGTTTGCCCTTTTTAAGCACCTAAATTAACTGAGGAAATGTAGCTGTAAGTCACCTGCCTGTACATTCTGACCTGTATCCATTAAACCTGGGACTTGAACCCACCACCAGTGTGTTCAAGACGGTTGCACCATGATTGCTTTGTCTTAATCTGCTCTAAATTCCCTTTTCCAAGGTGTGTTATAAAAGCTGTGCCTCTCGTGGGATCTATACAGGTGGCATTTTAAAATGTAGTGAGCACCCAAATCTACAGAACCTGCTTGTCACAGAAAATGACACAGTTTGCATGTGACCTGTAATGACAGTTGCTAGTTGAAAAGAAACCAGAAATTCAGCTCTATCTTCCACACTTTGGTTGCAGCTGCCATCAACTAAATCTCTCTCCAAGGGCAGATGGTGCCCTGTACAATGAACAATTTAATCTTTAGCAAACTTTGCCAAAAAATGCACTTCTTTTTTTTTTTTCCTCCAAGAATAGGCTGTCAATCACATGTGCTCTCAAATATATTGTGATTTGGTGACTATACTGTATTTATAGCAAAAACCAAACATTAAATGTTCTCTTTTTTTTATTTAATACAATACCCCTGTACTGGAATCTGCCTTTGTGCAGAAGCTATTAAGAGGGACCAGTTAGGTGTCAGGATACTTTGTGCCTGTTAGGTACTGTGTGCTCTTTGTCACATGAGCATCCTATGGCACCCTGAGGCCTAAGCTGAAATCTTGGCCTTTCTCAACACAAGTGGCAGGAGTCCCACTCTCTCCACAGCCTAGGATTTCATTGTGTCTCTCTGAAGACACGGGGAGCTGCAGCCCCCCAATTTTGTCTGACTCCATCAGCAAAACGTCTGAGGCATGTGGGGAAGTGAAATGATTTGCCTAGAGCCATGCACACCAGATCTCTGGGGGTGGGAGCCAGGTTTTAGCGCACAGCTCGCTCTCTTCCTTTCCTTTCCTGATACCTTTGAAGGAAAAGAAGATGGGCTGAGCATGCATTGCTTCTGTCAGCAATGCCAGTTGTCCCTCCTGTGCCATCCCTATACGTGGCATCCCTGCCTTAGCTGCCTGCGACTGCAAAGATCTAGATTGCCCAAACTATCAGAAAGGAAAAGATTATTCTTGCTGATTTTTCTCAACCTAAATAGCTCCCTGACCTAGAGCACTGTATGGTGGGCACTGGTGAGGATTGGGGCAGCTGCAGCCAGCAGCGCTCACGTCCACCATTGCTGCGTCTTTCATGGAATCAGAGTAGTTTGGGTTGAAAGAGACCTTAAAGCTCATCCAGTTCCAAACCCCTGCCACAGGCAGGGGCACCTTCCACTAGAGCATGCTGCTCCAAGCCCTGTCCAACCTCCAACCTGGTCTTGAACACTGCTAGGGATGGGGCAGCCACAGCTTCTCTGGGCAACTTGTGCCAGCGCCTCAGCATCCTCACAGGGAAGAACTCCTGCTTAAGAGCTCATCACACTCTCCCCTCTGTCAGGTTAAAGCCATTTCCCCTTGTCCTATCACTACATGTCCTTGTAAAAAGTCCCTACCCAGACTTCTTAGAGGCCCCCTTAAGGTATCATCATTATTATTATTAAGGTGAATGTCTTTCATTCACTTCTGTCTCTTGGGAATGTGCCTCATCATTCTTGCTTTTAAGACATGACTGGATCCTTTTCTAGTTGTTCACAGAAGAAAGTGCCTGCTCTCTGGGGAACTGCTTAGGCTAACGTGAGCATCTGTTCAGGGATGTCTAGTAACCCTAGTGAGCTAGGCACTGCTGTACATATTCAGTAGGTCTAACTGGGCTGCTTTTTGTCTACAAGTGCATATGTATATATTTGCATATGAAAATATATTTATCTGTACACAAGCTATAGAATTTTTGCATCTCTCTTAAAGTCTCAGGTGGCTTGACTGGTTATACATGCCTGCCCACACAGGCATGCCCTTAAAATGTCAGTGTTGCTGTATCTGAGCAGCCCAGCCATAGTGTTTGGTACCATTAGTACACAGTTCCTGGCAGAGATGGATCGCTGTGTTCACTGCACTGTGCACAATACGAATAGGCATATGCTGAACAGCTTTGCTCAACCAGGGTCACAGCTAATAAAATCTGTCATGCAAAGCTATATACACAGATACCAGAAGTTTCAGGAAACAAGCAACTCAAAAAAGAGAAGGTTTTGGGGTTATTTTGGCACGTTTCAAGCAGGTTTTTCTTTATATCACAAAGCTGTTGGGCCAGGCCAGCTGAGGTTAATCAGCATAACTCCATTGACCTCCTTCAGAGAAGGTGTTTTGCACCAACTACAGATATGCTGCTGAAATTCCAGTGTCTTTTATCTGGCCTTAGCCTCAGCCTCTTAATAAAGTATCTTCAACAAAGAGATTCTGAGATAAATGCAATTTAATGGCTTCAAACTTTTCTTAAATGTAGTTTCCATCATCCCAGGCAGCGTTTTCTCTAAACTCTTCCACCTGGGTGTTACTGCAGCCAGAGAACTTTGTATTTTAGCAGACACACCCCAGGAGCATCTGAGCTGAAGTCCGCATTTCTTTTCCATTATCTTGTCCCACATTCTCATAAGCTTAGGTCACATGTGTCTTACAACAAGGCAGACTTTTTTCAACGCTTCCCTCTCCACGTATCTGGTGGTTTAAATTGCATCCACAAAGTCTGGTCCCTTCTGCAGAGACACAAGAGGGTACTGCCATGTTGAGTTGTGCTGGTGTGTCCTCCTCTCCTCCTGTTCTTTGTTGGGCAGCAGTTAACTATGACTTCTGTGCTGTAGACAGTGCAGCTCCTTGGCACAACATCCTTCAATATGAAGAGCATTAGGGACCATTTTCTGTTGGTGTCACATGGAGCCTCTGCATGCATCTGGGTGGCACCCTCAGCGAGAAAGAAGAGCTGAAAGTATTAGTTTTCACAAGGGTTATTCTTGCCTCTCCCAAAATGTTTCCCACCCTGCTAGAGTGTGATTTCTGAAACAAATATGTTCTGTTTATTTATTTAATGTGCTGTTAAATGACCTTCTGGAAAGCTATTACTGCCACAAGGCTTTAAAATGGATGGGCAGGCACAACTTAAGAGAGCATGCTCCTTACAATCAGGATGAATCATTTGAGTAGTTACTGTTTAGATTGATATAATTTTAGTTATAATTATGGGTAACGAGGAGGCATTTAGAGTCTGTAATGTAATTCATGGTGAGAGGAGTCCTAAATGAAATAAAATATATCCAGATTTGCTTTTTCTCCCTATCTAGGTATTATGCACGTAAGCATGATTCTTTAAGGAACAGATTTTCTGCTGCTGTAAAAATCTAGCAAAAGTAGGTCAAAAATGACATCTAGAGATAACATATTTGGTAATCGCAAAGGGATTGTCTGTGTCTTTCTATTTGGCCTTTTAAGGGTCCTCTAATTTATTACTATGGGTACAGCAGCAGCATGAAAAGATTTTGATCCATAGACTCCCATGGACTGTGGTGGGTGGATCACAGGTACATATTGTCACTTTTATTATCCCATTGCACTAAGAGAAGATTATAAAATTATATTAGCAAAGATCTAGGAATTTGAAAAAGAACATTATAAACACATAAACCTGCTGTCATCTGCCTGGCTCTAGAGTACCACCAGGCCTTGGGCTGTGCCACTCAAGTGGTTGGCGTGCTCCTGCTGAACCCAAAAACCACAGTGACAGCTATCCCCAAGTGAAGGGCTTGAAAACCACCCCATGAGCAGACAGCCCATGTCATTTGGTTAGTGTGGCTTTTGGCCATGGAGAGAAGTGGAAAGGAGGCTAGATGGAGCGAATGAAAGCACGAGGTTTGGCACGTGTGTGCACGCGTGAGTGAGCTCACCGCAGCTCTCATGAGCCAGGAGCCATGTGGGGATGAAGCAGCACAGCTGAGCAGTGCTGGTGCCAGCCTGTGGAGGCCGGACACATGGCGATTAGCTGTTAACATGCAGTTGACAGTTGTCTCGGATCGCACACATGTTTGAGAGCTCCTATTTCAGAAGTTTCACAGCTGTGTTTGTACAGCAAGATCCGAATGAGGAGAGGGAAGCCACGGCAAGGAGCAGGAAAGCAATTGCTAGAAGGAACCCTGAATCCTGACACATCTGCATTAAAATAGATAACTTTTCACATCTGCTGATGGCTTGATAATTAATGTTAAATAAAAGCAAAGCTTCAGGATCTGCAACTGATATTTCACATGTGCTGTACAAGACATCAGCATAATGAACACTCTCAACCACATTTTCATAATATAATTTAAGTGATAGGGTTTTCTTTAGGGTACAGGTTGAACTACATTTCAACAAGCAGCAAAGTTTGCCCATCAAGTGCTGTTTAAATACCCAAGCTGCTATGCCCTAGACTGTGGGTGACAAGCTCTCCACATACTCCCTGAATCTCTTAGCAACTTGATAATGAAATACATAAACTATGACCCTTATTGATCAGGGCTCACACTAATTAATTTCCCAAAGTCCTGTCCCAGCCTGCAGTGATATCAATACAAGGAAAAAAAAGCCAAGGATGGATACTTTGGTTGGCCAAAAGACCTCGGGGTGAAGTACTTATCCCATTGAAATCAATACCAAGTCCCAATTGATTTTAATCATGCATGGATGGTACCATTAGTCACGCGTATGGACGCTTAGCCCAAAAAATTTGTGCAGTTGTCACAAATGGCTTTTATAGCAGTGTTGAACCATACCTGCCTGCACACACGCAGCAGTGCAGAGGATCCCCTCCAACTCCCAGGTGCCTCGTTCCATCTTACCTTTCCTCCAGCAGCAAGACCAGTTGAAGAGGTTTCCAGCCTTCCCCACTGGCTGGGCAGCCCCAGCCCTGCACTGGGGACTCCTGCTGAGGATGGTGGCATACCATAATGTAGAAATGATAGGAAGGAGCAAGGACTGGAGTGGGTTTCTTGCTAGAAGTGTTTCTCATAGGCCTATGCCCTGTCTGATGTGCTTCTGTGAGCTCTACCAAGGTTTAACAATGTCCTTAACATTGCTCTGTGCATGCTACCCTTGTGATGGGGGAGTGATCAGGAATATTGCTAAACTAATTTACAGCTGGTCTAATACAAAAGCCTAAAGGCCTTCCTCACAATGAATTAAAAAGAAAAAGAAGTATGAGCTTGGCTTCTCAGTTTTCCAGTCCAAGCCCTTCATAAATCTTTCCCACTGGCAGGGAATCAGGACTCTGCAGTTACTTTGCTTCAAACCAGGTCTACTTCCCTGATTTAGCACTTTCAGTAATACTACATGCTGCCTAATTGTCCTAACGACATTCTGGAGGCAGAATTGAGTTAATCAAGAGTTATCACTCTTGTGTTCAGCTGTTTCACCATTGCCCTTCTTGTTGGACCAGCCCATAGTGTCCTGCACCCATGAGTTAGGCAGACTCTGCATGTAGAAGCTGCTATACAGATTGATATGCTCCAAGGCAGGACTAACATGGCATGTCACAAGGAGCTTTTATCCTGGTAAGGGCTGCAAAAATCTACTCAGAAAGGTAAATTACAGTGCCTATATCATCTCTGCAGTCTGCACTTGGACCATTTGCAGAGAGTGATTCTGTGGCTGAGAGCTTGGCCAGAAGCAGAGCCAGCTCATGGTATTACTTTATTTCAGTTCTAGGCATTGCAATAGTAAGGCTTCTGGATTTCTTTAAAATTCAAACAAGGTGCAAACTGACATAGCTTTGTCCCTTTGCAGTGAAAAATAGTAGCCTTGCAATGTGTGAATTGCTCTGGAGCCTTACCTCTGAAACCTAAAGACAACGTTTTAAAGTGTCAACATGGTTTGCGTTCAATATCTTTTAAGTGGACCTAAGGTATTCACCGCAATTTCAGACTGGCTTCCAGGCTTCCTTAGTTGCCAAAGTCTCTACATTCAGCTGCCAAAACCTCTTCTTCCCTTCCAGCAATTTCTCCATAGCAGGTTTGGGTTGCCAACGCAAAACTCAGCATCACTGTGAAAACTGAAAAGGTGAAGATATTGTAAAACAAACCAACTTATGAGCTAAATAACATGAAGTCAATGGGCTTTTTTGTTTTCTTATGGAATTCTTTTGAAAGCAGAGTTTATTTTACTTTATTTAAAGCTACTACTGAATTTCCACTTGATTTAGCCAGAACACAGGGAACACACCGTAGGATTTGAGTTGTGTTTGCTGAAATGTCCATGGCCTTGAACAGATAATATATTTTTCAGTAACATATTTCTCTTTGCCTACTGCTGGTCTTTTTTTTCTCTGTGCTCTCTGCAGATTGACTTTCACTGTACTTATTGCCTGCCTCATTTCTCACCCTATTTTTCCAGTTGTTTTTTTCTACTGCTTCTCACAATATCTTTCTCCCAGGTTACAAGCAAAAAAGAACTCTACTTTGGGCTGAACTTTCAAACCCACATCTTGAAATTAAATAAAACAAGCACCTTCTGTCTCTATGTAGAAGCAACTTCACAACTCGAGTCACTTAGCACTTTTAGTAGCTGCAGAATGGAAAAGGTCCTTTGGAAGAACTGAGTCTTTTAATGCTGGGGAGGTGCCACAACAACCAGAAATAACACAGCAATTGTTGGGTAATTAAACACAATGTGGGTACCAAGATGTCCAACTCACTATGAGGATTTTAGACTATATTCTTGTCTGGTAGCAGGAAGAAGCTCATTATAATGTCCAGGTTTAAGTGACATGGGGGAAAAGCAGAAACACAGAGGAATGCACTCAGTGGTCCAAACAGAGCCGCAGCATCAGCTGGAGTTTACCCACTAATCCCCACAAAGTTACAGAGCTGAGGATCTGAGGGTTTTGTTCTCACTCCTGTGTCATTGCTTTTTTTGAGCCTATGGGTGGACAAAGTAAAGCAAAGTTGTCTCATTTCCAAAATTTTCTATTGATAAAAGTAGGCATTTAATAAAATCTGGAATAGCAATTGGAAACTTGGTAACAATAGTTATTATAATAACAGTTGTTAATATTCTGCTTGCAGGACGAATGCCTTAGTTCCAGCTCTCCAGCCCAGGCTTCCCGCACCCTGCACGGCACTCCGATCCTGACATTGAACTCACAGCAACGCAGACCGAGAAGACTGCCAAAAAAACTCCAGCTATTCTTCTTCATCCTCACTAACAATTTGGTAATGAAGTATTGATTTCCACTCCCCTGCTTATGGACGATATTAGATTTTCATTGATAAACTGCACTGGGGCTGTCTGGTCTCCACTGTCCCTTTTTGCTGTCACTAAAACAAAGTGCCACTGAAGTAAGATAATGACTGAGAACATTGATGTACTTATTTTGTCAATTTGTAACACTTGACAGGAAAAAAAAATTCTTCATAGTTTAATGTCCAAGTGTGCTACACAAGATGCAGTCACATTGGAAGCTTTACTTTTCATGGTAATGTCCATTTCCTATTTATAACCCCTTTGGGATAGTTTGTCTAAAGGAAATGTTTCTATTCTGTGCAGCTATTACTGTTGCACCTGGGTTGCCCAATCCAGTCATTGCACTAGGGATCAATACATCACAGTAAGTACAAGAATTATTAAGTTAAAACAGATTCTGAGCCAAAAAACCTCTGAACAATGTTAATCTTCTGTGCAAGTTGTTCAAATAGTTATGCTTAACCATGTTGCTGCCAAAGATTTGTTTGAAATGGATTATTTTCAGTTTGTTTTATTCCTCAGATATATATATATTTAAATCTCCATTATGGTTTATGATGAGACATATGCGATGGAGTGATTTTTAAAACAAAAGTACTATTATTAGATTATTGAACATTATATAAATATAGGTATATCTATATATAAATATCACTATATAAATATCTATATATAGATATAAAAGAACAAAAGTAGAATTCCTCTCTCAGTTAGATGGGTGTAAATCTGAAGCTCTCTGTTATAGGCGGTGGAGTTACATTGGATTTATGCAACCAGAAATCAGAATCTGGTCTTCATGCTCTCCGGCCGACCTGGCACAGATGGGCTGGGAGGCACAGCTGACTTCAAGTCAACCGCGACCTGGGGAGAAGGGGGCTACAAAGATGGCAATTTCAAATTTGTGCTTGTAACTTTTTTCATTAAAACTTTGAGGTCCCCGTTTTAATTTGTGGAATATTCACGTTAATAATGAGATCTAATTAAGACATCCATTAAAAGCCCGTTAAAGTTAATTTAACGTAAAAATTCCAATAGAACTGTATTAGATTTTCTCCATTAAATTAACGTTATGGATTTTTAACGGATGTCTTAATTATACATTATTATTAACGGGAATACTGTATTACACAGATTAAAATCGGGTCCCGAGTCAACTCACAAAATCTTCCAGGATATGCTAATGTCACAAGTCTCACGTTACCTAGTGCACTGCTTGGAAAATCAGGCACAGCCCTTTTCACTCTCGCTGAGCATTTCCTTTGCAGCGAAAGCAACCTCCAGTAGACAAACCCATCTCTGCGTCAAACGATGAACTTCCCGTATTCTCAAAGGAAAAATAAGTCTGGATCAGGTTGCAAATCACTACTCCATTGCAAATGCAACATTCAAAGTGTGCTAGGCACAAGTTGAGAAGAGGATCATTCTCCAATAAGAGAGGGCTTTGGGTTGTCTTTTACTATGGTTTTTGTTTAGATGTTGAAGGACATAATTGCAGTGCAGCATTCATGAAATTAAACTAAACATGTTTACTGCATGCCCTGTGGCTTATGCAGAAGGGCCTGTTTTGGCATTGTTTGGGAAATTTTGACATGATCCCTAAACTGAACATGGAGGAGAAAAAAAAGGCCCTTCTTATTTACCTCCTAGGGAAAGTGTTGCCCTTATGCCACATATAATAGCAAATTGCTTTTTTTATGGCATGCATAACCTAGATAGGAAAAAATATGGCGCTTGAGGGAAGGAGGGAAAAAGTAAATGAAGTTCCAGGAATGTCATTCTGAAGTAATGAGGCATGGACAGAAAATATACCCCTCACATCATCGGATTGAGATGGCAGTCGAAATAGCTTCATTGAAGTGTCAGCACTCATCCATCAATCAATCATCCACAAGGAAAAACAGCGACAGTACAACGGGGCGGCTTTTATGGGATTTACTCATGGGCATAGGGAATAGCAGCTCAAATGTAGTTCTGACATGAAAAGCAAGGTGCTGATATTATTTTTTATGATGGGAGGATCATAAAGTGAATTGAGAACAGTGAGGTCTGTCTTTGCTTAACCTATTCAACTGGAAATGAACGGAGCTCAACTGGAAACGAGCAGAGCCTTCAGATGGGTTAAGATTGAAGCCTGCGCCATGCTGAGCACCATCCATTGACAACAAAATTCTATTAAAGCAAAATCAATGCATTAGCATTGAGCTCCTCAGACGCTGTTAAATTGCACAGCCCAGTTCAGAGTTATTAAGTGAAGTTGCACAAGGTGGGTCCTGTGCCCCAGACCCAAAGGCAGTGAGCACCATGGTAAAAATGCCTCCTGGGAGAAACCATGCGTGTATCTATTTCCAGCCTCACTCCATTTTGGATGTTGTAGGAAAAATATTTGATTTATTGTGGCATCCAATGGGTGATGTTCCCATTGACTTCAGATGACCCTAATCCTGCACCCTGTTCTGCACTGTCTGCTTTGGCAGAAACACTGTGTGCACTGTGCTTTGCCATTTCTGAGCCACAAAGCTGCCAACATGGGCTGCTGCTGGGAGTGAGGAACACTCTTCCTGCAAGAGGGCAGCCCGCAGCATCCAAGACTGGGGCTCTTTGGGGCACCAGCTGCTTGATTTTGGCAGAAAAGAGGCTTTCCTGGTGCCCCAAAGCCAGTGAGCAGTGGGGTGGTGATAGGAAACATGGTCCCACCATCCCACATCCCCAGCTGTGCTGGCACCTGGGACTCCACAGCTGAGGACTGGTGCACCCAAGGGAGGCTCACCTGTCCCAGAGGCATGTTCTGCTCAGGAAGCTTCACTCCAACACAGCCAAGCGTGGGAATAGCTACTTCATTTAAAATCTGGCCACAAACCTTTATTACACAGTGCTAAACCTTGATTATTTTCCTGCATCACTGTCCTCTGGGAACATTTTAGGTACACATTTGAATTAAGTGACTTCTTTTTTTACAATATGATATAAAAAAGTATGTCTCTCCTCTCTCCCTGTATGAAACTGGATGAGTTGATAGTTTATCTGTCATATAAATCAGGTAACACAGAAAATCATTGCATCTTTTCTCTGTCGTATCTACTCAATATCTATCGTTCTGACTTTTATTCTTATTGGAGATCATCAAAACATTAATTAAAAGCCTGGTGATCAAACAGACAAATATTTATGATTCAAATCCTTGCTTATTAACAAGTGGCATATTGATACACCACATATCCAAGCTCTTTATGCTCTTGAGCTGCAATAAAGCAGTAAGAAGCGTTACCCTTATGCACTGCTTTGAGAGGTATATTCAGAAACCATAGTTCCCTTCCTGCCACCATCCTTGTCAAAATAAGCCATATCACCTTAAAAAACATGCACTGTTTTAAAAGAGGGAAATATAATTAGCATCTCTCCAGAGCCTAATATATAAGAATTTCAGTGAATCACTCTCAGGTGTTTTCTTCCAGGCTCTTATTATTTAAGCTGAGAGAGAGAAGGACGCTTACCTTTAAAAATGGCTGTCATTAGTACAATAATAATTGTTGGTTTAAAAAAACTCTTTGAGATTCTGCTAACAAACCTGCCCAGTGATTACTTGTCAATGCAACTTGCCATGGGCTTTATTGCCTACTTGTGAAAGTATTTACAAGACTGACCTCCCTAGCTTTTTTAGAGATCAGGGAGGATGGAAGGAGTCATTTCAAAAATCAATAATTGCATATTAACATGATGGGGGTTGAAGCCTTCCAAGCCGGTTTTACAGGCTACTGAGTCAACCCTTACACATTCAGATGGCAAGGATTGTTTCCCTCAATTTTGGTCTTTTTTTCTTTCCTTAACTGTGTTCTGATAAAAAGCCAGACTTATTGCTTAATTAATACCCACAGTTCAGTTCCTAAAGTAGAAGGGGATGTTCTCACTGGGTAGCATCCATGGCTTTGCAAGGAAAGTGACCTGCCCTTGGTTAGCAGGAAAGTACAAAAGGAACAGAAGTTTGTGCAGGGCAGTTTCTGTGTGAGAGCTACCCAAGGCAACAATTCCTTTCTGTACGATTGTCCTCTGCTAATTCCTAATGGCCCAATCCTGCCATGAAGGTGCTGCTCTGATTCAAGCACAGCTGCTCAGGTCAACCCCTTGCTTTGGTCTTGCTGTGAATATTGTCTTGCAATCAAACCTGTTAAGAAAACACAAGGGGATGGAAGATGGCAACCTCATTTTGGCAGAGATTTACTCCCAAGGAAAAAATGACTCTGTTCAGTGCCTGAGGCCAGGCTGGGCTGAGCCCACTGTCCCCTCTGCTGCCATCATAGCTCTGAGGTTGGAGGAAGCACCATGGCAAAGTGGAGTTGGATCTCATCACACATGGCTTTTGCCTTCACAAACAGATATACGATGCAATTTATATTTAAAATTCTCTCTATAAAGACAGTATTGATCACAGATTCCAGATCAATATGTCGCAATTACAGCAGGCTTTAGAGGCCATCTCTCCCCAAGCAAGAACACTGATATAACCACCTCTATATATTTTGAAAAGCGCTACTGATATGTGCCCATCTTCTCACAGTACAACCTAGCATATTACTTTTGCACCTAGGAAGTGTGCTTAGGAGCTACATAGAGTTGTCATTCCTGTCTATTGGCCATCCAAGAGGCCTCAGATCAGACTGCCACAATGGAGTCAATGACAGTGTGGTTTTGCTGGCCTGATTTTCCTGCTCTCCTTCACAATGGATCCCACAGGTTACAACTTTCCTTTTTGCCAAACCTCTGTTCTCAGTTGGGAATGATCAATAAGAGGTTGCTGAATTTCACTGAAACTAAAAACTTTCTGGTAATGGTGCTGAAGAGCTGGAGCTGGACATTGGTAGGTGTAAAGTGTAAACTGAGCCTTTTTATATGTGACATTAGACCACAGTGAATAGAACATTTGAAAGTTGTATCTGTAGGATAAATGACATGCATCTGAAGCTATATTTCAATTCATGTTTCATCAAGCTGAGGCCCTAATTTGTCAGCACCTGGAGTGAAGATATGTCTCTCTGTTGATGCCTCTGATGAGCCATTGTGTAGTTATTCCAGAAAGAAATGCTTTCTGGATTTTCTTGCTTCTTAATTATCCCCTGCAGTGGTTGACTTTACACAAGCACACAGAAATTAGGGATTTTATTCCCCAATTGTCTGCTGAAGTGAAAGAATACAAAATAAAAACAATGGATTTATGATGATAATAAAAAGCAAACGTACCTTTGAAAGTGAACATGTGCCAAGCATAAAACCTGGGTGTGCATCCCACACACACTGTGCCGTGTTGTGCCAGCATGTTCCCAATCCTCCCTGCAGCCGCCTCCCTCCAACTTCATTTCAGCCTTCAGCTTTATACCGATATCTAAAACACAGAAGCCAGATTCTGAGTGCATTTATTCCAGTGTAAATCCAGAGCTACTCCTTTGAATTCAGTATATTTACCCTCTGCCTACGTGACTTCAAACACTGTCCTTATGCTCCTAACCTTGGATTCCTAACATGTTTAGATGGTTTTAAAAACATCTTCAGCAAACAGTCTCTAGCTCAGTGCAGATTAAATCTAAGGCACAGGCTGCACTTCAGAAGTTTTATAGATATGTCAGGGAAGTGAGTGCAAAACTTTGTTATTGATGTGACTGTGCTGGTGAAAGTCCTCATGTAAAAACAGTTGTATCGCTATAAAGCACTTTATACTGGTACAGCTTATTTTGCTTTGCCGGACCACTTTTATCCCAGTATCCTTCAGCAGATAAAGAAAGCTTAAGGTGACACTGGTGGTTCTTGCACAAAAGTGTCTGTCCAATATTTTCTTCGAGAGCATTTTTAAAAGTGAAATAGCTGTACCACTGGAATTAACAGCAGAGTAATAAACTTCCAGTTCATCATCACTCTCAGCTCATGAAATGTCTTCACGCCTTTGTAAGAAGCCTGTTTGAGACAACAGATTAAATACTAATCCTGGCAGATCAAACATCTCCACTTGAGCCTGTACCATCTAGCTGAGCAAACTTTTTCTTTTTTACTTCTTGTTTTATCTAAGTAAAGGCAACAAATTCTTTCATCAGGTGAGATAGCAGGAAAAAAAGATCAATATTTTAAAAGAAAACAAAAATAACATAGAACAAAAATAGAGTTACACTAAATGCAAGGAATGCTTTCCCTTGAAAACCACATCCCCACATGGGCATCAGTCTGGGTGAGGGATGCATTTACAGTACTTAAACATCCTTGCAATTGTCTCAAATGTGGAAGATTTATATGGGCACTTACTAACTACTCATGTAACATTAAAACAATACATACCTGTATATATCAAGGTAGATTTGCAGTGAGATACAGACCTCTTCCCCTATACACACTCACATGCTTGTGCACACACAAGGCACAGTGTGCGGGTGTACACCTGCTCACAAACAGGCCATGATGCTGGGGCTGAAGTGACAGCTGGGCACTGCTGGCACCAAGTGAGGCAGCAGATATCTTCAGGATGTACAACACAGTATTTTGGCTTTATAATGCAGCAAATGCTGGAATGTGCAATACAGGTTGCAAAAGCTGACAAGCTAAACAGTTCTTATTTGGCTCAGGGTACTTCACTGTCATATGTCTCCGGTACAATGTGCCCTTTTGTCTCTAGTGCTCAGGCACCACTTCTTAATCCTTTTGTGTTTGGGGTTTTTCCTGTACATTTATTTTTATTATGCTGAATATGTCAGCAGCAATCATGAGAGATCCACCCCCATTCTAAAGAATAAAGCATAAGTGGCCATAATAGTAAATCTGATGGGTTTGCTCTGCCCCAGCGCTTGCGGTATGTAGTAAGTCTGTTATTGGCAGCATCTTCAGGTTACATCTGTGACCCATGGTGTTAGGTCTAGAATTTTGTTAAAAAAATAATAATAATAATAAAAAAAAGAATCAAAAGCTCATTTCTCTTCAGAAAAAAAAATGTATATACCACAAATTTCAACCTGGAAAGATTAAACACATTTTTTATATGAACAACGCAAATGGGACTCCTTTCCGAGAGGACTCACAATGACTTTACCTGTAGAATGTTTCAGTGCTTCTGCACTCATTTTGTAACAAGTGCATGCTGTATAGAATATATTGCCTGTATACTTAGAGTGGAGGGGGGGGCAAGCTGCTTTTCATTGTGTACTGCAGCTTGTTTGAATGAAAAGTCGCGCCTTTGATGCATTTTTATACTGTACATATTTGTATATATTAACTCTATTGCCATGTTCTGAACACAGATTTTGTTATATTTGCTTGTTTCGGTTTCCTACAAAAATTGGTCCATGATGGGAAATACTTTTCTTTTATATATATAGAAAATATGCTTGTAATTTCTGTTTGTTTGTTTTCTTGGTCATCATCTTTTAATGGCTCATAAAGGAATTCGAAATGAGTTTTTGGAGGAACTCTGAAATGCAAGTCTGTGTTTGCATGAGACCTGCCCAATTGCTGGCTATAAAGGGGGGCGGGGGGAAGAGGGGAAATCTAAGTCAAGTTTTGCTTTTAAAGCATGCTAGTCCCACGGGAAAACTCATACATGTACAATTATTCTCTTTGTATTTTATCTAATAGTGCCTGAATTATTATTATTTTTTTTAATATCTTCTTGGAGGAACAATTCATAATTGTCAAACTTTGAAACATTAGCTTAATTTTGTTTTCATGACCTCTCATTTCTCCTCCTTATTTATTTTGTTGCTGTTTATAATGGGCCCCAAGGCCATTTCTGACATTGCAGTGTTCTTCTTCCACATTAAGGATGTTTTTAAAATTACTAAGATTATTGAGCCAACAGGCTGTTTTAATCAAAACCATGTTTCACTTGGGTTTGATGATTACGAATGGTCCCTGCAATGGCAGAACCCTTTCTGCTGGGAGGACCCTACCACCTAGCGGCCTCGAAGCATCAGCACAGAGATGCATCTTCCCAATATTCCCCGTCTTTCTCAAAGGCAGGCTGGCAATTTTGCTTCAAATTATTTGCTTATTATAACTAACTTAAACTAAACAAATTGAGAATGTTAATGGCATTTTTTTCCCCTTTGGTTGATTGCTAAATAAATTCGTATAATTTATACTAGAAGAGATTACTGCTTTTATTGTTTTGGGTTCCCCCAAACCAATTATTAACAATCAGGACTATGTATCTCATTAAATTTAAATCAGGTCAAACCTATTTATCTAAGGCCTTTTCTGATACAGGAAGATGACTGTATTCCAGTGCATTTAAGATGTATTTCTGTGTATGATTTTGCGGCATTGAAACCTACGATTCTATTCATGGTGATTTTTATTTCTGCATTTTTACCATGGTAAATATATTGTAAAAACAAAACAAAAAAAAATTCCTCAACTTTACCATAGAAAAGTCACTTCTTATGCCCAGGGATATTTTTTTTTTAATAAAATCACTGCAGTTTTAGAACTGTAATTAAAGCCCTGAATAATAAATCACACATCTTTATCTGTTGTGTGGAAAAGGAAAAAAAATAGCCCAAACTGTTCACATAATCCTGAATGCCTCATTTCCATAAAAAAGCTTTCTATACATATATTATTTACATTTTTAAACATGGTAATTCTTTCCTTTGTGGCATAAAATGTCTCTTTTTCCACTGCAGCTATTGGAAAGCGACTGCTCACATCTGAAATGTTATCGTAATTTGCATCAGGAAACCCAACTGCAGACATTAAGGACTTGGGTGTGTTCAATTATGATTTTGCTGGAGGCTGTCCCTCGTTTTAATGCTGCACTCATTGAACTACCTTTCTGAAATCTAGCTGATACGGTTCACCATAGACATGCTTCACAACATCATTAGCTTTGCAAATGGCTTCATTTCAGTCAATGCAGACTTCAGTTTTGGCCAATTGTAAAATGGAAATTTGAAAAGGAAAAAAAAAAAAAAACAGATGCACTTAAAACATGAAAAGAATTATTTATATGATAAAAATATATTTAGATTTTCAAAGCACAAGACTGAACAGAAGTGCTCTTTTTATGCTTTCTGAAGATGTTACTGTTAAAAGTCTTTCTACATCAGGCTTAATAAATCTGTAATGACATTTGATGGATTGATTTTTGTGTGGGTTTTTCTTTTCTGTCTTTCTTTCCTTTTTTTTTTTTCCCCTTTCCTTTCTCTGCAGGGAGAAAAAGGCTGACCCGGAGAGGCTGTGGGAATAGAAAATCCACAGGAGTGTGCCTGTTTCGGTGAAACTCAGGAACAATTTCTAGCAGCTTCCTTTCACCTAAATAATAATCACTTGAACTAAGGAAAATCCAGCTCCACACCCTGCATTTGTTTCTATGGACCTTTTTCCTTTCCCTCATCTGGCTCCTCTGACCACTCCATGCCTGGGTTATTTATGGTGTAATCTACAGCGAGGCATTGGGCTGCTGTCACACAAATTCAAGGCTCGCTAGCCATAAACCAGGCATGATTGAGATACCAAACACCCTTCTCCCAGTGCTCCACCTCAGACGGATGGCTCTGTTTAACACTTAGTTTCCCTAAGCACTCCCTCGTCCCCTGTAACGTACCTGGAAGTGGGATGAAGTGTCACACACCCGAGTGCGGTGGCACGTGCCGCTGCCACCCCGACCCTGATGGATTGTTGACTGCTGAAGAGAAGCAGCTTCCCATGCCAGATTCCAGGCTTGTGCTTGGTGAGGTCAGACAGGCTCAGTCTCACCTGTAGCTGTGTTCAATTGCCACTGCTCCTCCTTGCCATGATGAGCAGCAGAGCCCATCTTGCATCAGCCTGGCTGGTGGAGTGGCTGCAGTCCTGGGGACTGAGCATCCTATTCACATGGTCTCCAGTCACTTGAGGAGAGGATGGGTATCCCCTTGGTCTCTTGGTCCATCCGGAGATGGGTATCCCTACTCAGGGTAGGAAGAGCAGAAGGGAGGAAAGTTCTGTGTGAGTTCCCCTCACTCCACCATCACCTTTCTCCTCTGATTTTCTCCTGCCTTTCCCAAGTCCCTCTCAGGGTCCTTCCAGCCTGGCTTGGAGGACAGGAGCTACCAATGCATCACTCACCCCTTCTTCAGCAGCCCATGCCTGTTTCAAGGCTCTGCACCCTTCTAACACCATCCACTCCTTGGTGTGACCATCCCACACCAGCCCCCCATGGCTGACCTATAGGAGCCCCCATTGAGCCTCTACACACCGGGTGGTTCATTAGCAAATACGCTCAAGAGACAGTGCCTTGAATCCTGCAACACCGACTTTTTTAACTGATTTTTTTTTTCTAAAGGAATATATTGCACACATTTCAAGAAACCCCTCTAGGGTAAAATAAAAAATATATATAGATGGCTAAAATAACAAATGAATCATAAAACTTAGAGATGGAAAAGGACTATTAGATCATCCAATTTATCTTGCTGTCTGCCAATACAGGTTTGCTCCCCACAGACCGCTCCCCAGGGCTTTGTCTAGCCTTTCTGACTGAACTCCAGCACGGGGTCCTCTACCACTTTCCCGGGAAGAACAGTTAATGGTTCAGGCATGTTTTATAGGTACAGGGCCAACTCCTGGCCTGAAGGGAGCCTCACCTGCCAGGCACAAGGCGCTGACCCTGGAGCAGCAACACGCTTGCCACTGGAGTGCGTTTTCCCCTCCGGCCCTTGCTCATGACCCCTTGCTCATGCCATCCCATAAGGCTGCAGGGCCAGGGCTGTGGTCCTCAAGGAGCCCTGCTCACCCTGTCCTGGAGGCCTGGATCAGCCAACCCGTGCTGCAGCGTTCCCGTGTGGATGGAGACTGCCAACTGCAGGAAGCTCTCCGTAGGATGAAGACACCACTAATTTATTCCAAGGGTTTGAACTTGTATCTGTTGTCTGTGTTTTCTTAATTGTTGGTGATGCACTCCAACAGAAGAGCAAACAAACAAACAAAATCAACCCCTCAGCTTCTCAGATGGATGTTTTGGCTACAGGGCAGCTTTGAAAGCTGGTTCAGTTGGTTTTGCTTTTCTTTTGTTTTGCTGCTCCTTAAAACTGTCTTGATTTAATAAAAGTTCAATGTTTTCATAGGAAAAGCAGGCTGGGTGGTTTGCTATTCTTTATGTACAGCAAGGATATGGCATTATTCAACAATTCAGGAATAAATCTAATCCTGCCTACCTTTGCTGAGTGTCTTACAATTTAAATGGCTGGTCTGACAGTGAGGTCCAGGTGTGAAGGAGACATCGACTGGCCCTGGAAGGGCACCAGGGTCACTGTACAGAGGAGTTAAGGTAGGACATCAACAAGTCTATGGGAGGCAGAAGAGGAGGGCCTCGGCCAGGGGCCGGGGTTGTGGGGCTATTTGGGCTTCTGGAGACCACAAAACAGGAAAGACCCACTATTTGCTGAGGTTTAACAGCACAAAAGTGCCACTCTAGCTGGCCACCCTCACACGTAACCCCGGTCAGTGCCCTGATCCCCACTATGGATGATGTGGAACCAGGGCTGGGGACTCGTCTGCATGGAGCCATTGCTAACACCGGGGCATGAATGTGGCTCATCCCATGTTTCTGAGCTGTCATGGAGCAGGGCTGCTGAGAACAGCACCGACGGGTTCTGTCCCACAGGGTACTTTGGTAGCAAGATTTAGGGTTGGGTAAACAAAAGTTTGGAGGAACAAAAGGCAACCCTGCATACCCACAGCATCTGATCCCCTCTCACACTGGCTCCTCAGCCCCAGCTCAGAGGCAGTTCTGGAGCAATCAGGGTTTTTAACTGTGCTCCAGACCTCGTGGAAAGAGAAGTAATAAGTATCACAAGAGAAACAATCCAAAAATGGAGTACAAAAGTTCAGGCTGCATCGAGCTCGTCCTTACCAGCAGCACCGAGTGCACAGCAAGGTTTAGGCTACTTGTACACAGGGGCTGAGCAGGCCCCTCCTCAAACTATGTCTGTTCACATGCCCTGCTTTGGGTGATCAGTGACACAATTGGCAGCACAAAGGAGCAAGCAGGAGAAGGGATATGCTCATATGGGATTCAGTAAGAGGACGCAGTGGTAGGGTAAAGAAAGCACAAAGCAGTAAGTATCCAGCTCCCCCCTACCCCAGGGCTTTGCAGCACCTTAAACCAACAGTGTGGCCTAAAGGAGTTCTTAACCAAGCTGTGCTTTAGGGAAACACAGTTCAGATGCTGCCTTTGTTTTTCTCAGCACATCAGCCCTCTGCAGTCTTGTGGAGCACCACCCCAGAACACTCTGCTTTGTAAAACTTAGGACTTGGGCAGTTTTCTGCAGGCCAAACACTAACCTGGGCTAAGACCTTGAATGCTGCCCCTGGTTGTCCTGCAAAAATCCCCTTGAGGCCCTGAAATATTGAGTAAGTGCATCATGTATCTGAAAGGCTTTAGTGAGAGGAGAGGAGGCTTCTTGCAGAGACAATCAGATAAACCTCAACACTAACAAGAGCATTTGGGGAACAAGCCTGCCCACACGCTGAAAGTATTTATTTCAGTGGTACTGTCACAAGAAAGGTATTTACGACATTTTTAATAGAAGAAAGACATACTTGTGCTGGTGAAATGGTGCTTTAATGGCTCTGATGCATTTAGGGACTTTGTGTAGCTGTGGTGATGAACACCACCTTTGTAATGTTGGAGAGACTCTGACCTGTGGTTATTCCTGCAGGGACCAGACAGAACAGGGCTGCGATGCTGAGCTTGGACAGCTCAGGGGCTATTTCAAAGGCAACATTCAATTGCATAAAAGATATATTGCCCAGAGAAATGCACCTTAAATATGAAGTTTCATGTTTAGAAATGGATGCCAGCTTTATGCTAATACTCAGCTTTAATTGAGAAAGATGCAGGTACAGCTACAGTTCCTCAGTTACCAGAGCTGGCTCTCCACCAAGCAGCCCTTTTGGCTGGTAGACTATCACCAATCTTCATTTCTAAAGCATTCACAATCAAATTCATTGAATCTGGCTTTTTGAACATGCAGGTCAATGGCATGACACGATTCAGGTGCGATTAAGGTGTTTCAAAACTGGGCTTTGTCATTCCAGTGTCAGAAATCACTGACAAGTAGGAAAACCAGAAAACCATAACCAAAACTGAATCTAAAGCGTTTAAAACATTGGGACACTGAAGTATTCCCATGTACTTGACCAGAACTAAGCAGCATTAAAAACGTTTAGGAATTTTGTTTGCTTGTTTGTCCAAGCTAACTAATGAAATATCAATAGCTCTGGATAAACTCATCCCAGAATACACTCAGGTTAAAATAATAACACGAGAGTCCCCTGAGCTTAGGAAAACAGCAATAACGTTAGGTTAAAGAAGGGGGAAATCACATTTTCTATGTAAAAAGTCCATCTGTAAGCAATTGTGCTAATGCTTTAAAGATGATCAGCTCCGGCTTTTGGAGTCAAACAGGAAAACAACCCAAATTCTTACAGGGAGAGAAATTTTTCAACCTGAAAACAGACTCTGTCAAAATGTCCAAGGCCCAGGTTTAGGTTCTGCTACAAACAGGCTTTTACAAGACCCAATTTGAACAAAAACCCTTTAACCTCACAGAACAGTTGCAGAGGGAGGGAGACAAGAAATACAAACCCAAGCACAATGCTGAGGGTAAATCAAAAAGAAACAGGAATTACAAAGTGCCAAATCTCACCTTCATCCAACTTTGGGGATACACAGAGTGGGTGCTCAATGCTACCGCTGGGAAGAGCCTTCAGCCAATGTATTATTTGCACTGAAGCTTACCAATAGAGTTGAGCCTGGAAAAGGTGTTATGTGGACAATAAAGGCCAAGGACAGAAACCTGTAAGCAGATGTAGTGGCCTGCTTGCTGAAAAGCTGCAGACTGCTGGGAGGCTGTGGTGGGAGGGAGCTGGAAGAACACAGGAGTTAAGAAGTGCAAGTTTGGCAAAAATCTGCTTTGCAATTAATTAAATTCATTATAATTTCACTCAGTTGTTCTGATCTTCTCTTTCCTCTGAACTATTTATGCTCAACTTTGACATTAAAATTTCATTTGCTTTGCTCAGAATTACTTTATTTAGCAAAATTTAATTAGATTTTTGAGCACATACATATATATATTAAAAATTCAGAAGTGCCCTAAACTGAAATAACATATTTCATGACAAAATGGGAACTTTATTTGATAAGAGGGGGCATTTTTTAAGTGAAAACTATTCCCTGATTTTCCAGAATTATCAGAAACACGAGCAGCCTGTTGTTTCCTCAGCTCAGACAGGTAATACAGGCTCTGGTTCACTATTTACCACTTGTTCCAATAAGCCACACTGAAGATAGAGGAATGAAATCCCAGAAAGGTTCTTTGCAAGTAATTATTCACAAAGACAAAAAAAAAATCATTAATTAGGTCATGACTTTCAGAGAGGATTAATGAAAATATTTTAGACATGTAAAATGAGTTTTAAGTGCCAAAGTGTCCAGCAATTATTTAGCAGACCAGATTTGCAAATGGTTTTGTACCTAAGAATCACACAGAGAAATGTCTCACAGTGATGTTCACCGTGTTATTAAATGCATCATTTAATTAATTGTAAAATCTCCAGCAGTCAAAAATAATGGTAGCCAGCAGCTAAACTGCACACTAAATCTGCTCTGTAGCAACACATTTCAGTAAATATTGATAGGGTGAGAAGAGAAAATCAGAGATAACATTTCTGCACCTACAGATTCCCTTTGGTTCATCTCACTTGTCAGTGAAGATTTTTGTCTATGCTCTGATTTTTGCTACAGATTATTCACCTCAATCAACATCTTTCTGTGTCTATGGTCTGTTCCGGGGCAGTTCTGCATTTGTGTTATTTGTATCTGCTTTTATACAGTTGCGATTTAGGAACCTAAAGTAACCTCGGCCTTAGGACAGGCAGCCGGTCTGGCCGCTCAGCGCTCATCATGCCCCTGGCTCGGTGCGGGTGGCTCTCTCTTGCCAACACCGCCATCTAATGCCCAAACACGCTCTACACTCCCATGAGCAGGAGGAACCCTGATCCTACGATCTTTTTCTACATCTCCTGATCGCAGTCCTGCCTTTTCATTCGCCGCTGTAAGAGCAAGAGGGGTGATGCTGCCTTTTCATAGGGATGCTCCCAACACAGACTGTTGGTAACAAACTCTTCCCACCTTACAGAAGGAGAGACGCGTTTGCGAAGTGTCACACCATGCCAGAAGTGACCTCCTCAGCTCAGCCCACAGCAATGGTACTTTGTGTGTAGGGAGAATAAAAGGGAGAAAACTTCCAAAGAGGGAGAGGGATTACCAAAATCCAGGTTTCCCTAGGCCTAAACTTCATTATGCTCAACCGAGCAGCTCTCCCTCTGAAATGATGCTCCCATAGCTACTGTTCTTCCCAGTGTTTCACATGCGACCCAACACTGGACTCTGCACCTCCCAATAATGACTTACAAGCTATATATCATATAACCAACCCTTGTTACAGATGACAATACATGTCAAAATAGGCACGCTTGTAATTAGCTTGTAGCTACTCAATTCGCATAATTACACACAGTAATCATGCTGTAGCATGTTTGGAAATGTTGGATCTCATTTTCACCAGTAATCCTGAATCATGTGAATATCTTCTGCAGGAACTACTACTTTAGAGGCTATGAATTAATATTAAGATGAAATTGAATTTAATGTACTGATTTTAATGTCATGAATGCACTCAAAAGTATTTTTTCCTCTGAGAACCATCTGCAATTTAGAGACTTGCTAATCCTAATTAAATGCACTTTTCTCAAACGTGAGCAAATGAACAGAGAAATCTGCTCAGTAACACAATCGTATATTTTCTGATTTCACAAAGGGGAAGAAGAAACTGTTTTGTGATTTAATATTCTGCCTCATAAGAGAAAATGAGTGTTGCTTCTTCATATTTTCATGACATACAGTAGTCTATGTATCTTCCATGGCAATTCATTAAAAGCCTAGGAAGACCCCCAACAAGTGCTTTTGATGCTGGTCTTAACAATTACAGACACTGTAGAGAAACACTGTATTTTAGTTGTGCCTTCCAGCATTTCAGACAGCACTTTAAATCCTCTGATATCCTGCTTGGAGGTAACAAACAACCTGGCACTCCATAGGTTACTATGCAAAAGCAGAGCTTCACTGGCATGATCAGGGTGGAAACAAGAGCAGTCCAAGGGGTTGAGAGCATGGCTTAATCAACACCTCAGCTCCAGCAGCTTTACCAGCCCCAACAGTGAAAAAAGACCCTAGCTTTACCCACTGCCTCCATCTCTTTGGTTTCGGCCTTCCTTTAGCCTTTCCACGATCCCATCTTTGGCTAGGAATAACATTTACTTCAAAGGAATAGCAGAAAAAAAGAGGTTTTTAGCAGAAATAATGTAGCTCACAAGTGAGGAACTAATTACATGACAAAACAGACGTGGTAAACACTGGGAAAAACACCTCCAAAAATCTCACACTGTTCAAAGATGCAAAGCATTTGAAGCCAAAAAGACTTTTCAACCTTCAGTTGAATATCCTTGCACTGGTTCTGTACCTAACACCTCCCTCTCAATCAGTTAGCAAGATCTTCTCTTTAATATGACTTCTAATTCAACAGCTTGCACAACTCATAAACTGGTACAGCAATGCAGGCCTCCAATGCCCAAAGTCACTGGAATACACATTTATTACCTCCAAGTCAGCCTAGCTGATCTGAAACTATTAAAGGTACAATAAAGAAAGACTCTTGGCACTCCTAAGAGGCACCAAAGGAAAGCTGTGGTTGACCATAAAGAGGACTTACAAAGCTATTTCCAAAGCAAGTGACAGATCCACACACCACGATTTTATTAAGCTCCCACACTTTGAATCTTTTATCCTCCCCAAACAGCATTGCTTTTATTGAAGAAACTAGTCTAACCCGCTTCTGTCAACCTTATCATAGCAACAAGCACCAGCCTAGCACAGGAATCAAACACTGAACCTGTGATGTCAACAAGGCTGTGGTCACTTGTACAAGCGACCCTGAGTACAGTTGGATGTATATTAGGAATCTCATCTGATGAGCTCCCTTTCTCTAAGAACAAATTACGTTTGATGTCTTTTCTAGCTGTCTTCCAAGCTCACAATCTAGCTTTGAGATATGGTCAGATCTGTTCGCGAGGTCTAACACCTCAGCCGAGTTCCAAGAATACATCAGACCTAGAAATTTCTCCAAACTAATTTGCTTTTTGAAGCAGTTCAAACCTACACAAATTCTGAAACTTCACCAAAAAACCAAATCCTTGCTCCCCTCTATTTCATGACCACAAAAATTGTATACAACAACTCTCAATTTCCTTTCTTGAAGGAAAACAACTGAAGGAAACAAGGGGTTTTTCATTATGTTAAAGAATTTTCCTCTTCAGCCTCACAGATTTTCTGGGAAGTGACTCAGTATTTTCATATAAGCAACTGAACAAGGCATGAATTTGGTTTTGGTTATTGGCAGGTTCTCCTTCTCCCCCCTCCCCATCAGTGCAAGCATAACAAAAAGGTCAAGTGAATATGAAATTCCAGGCAACTCACTTCAAGCTTTAAAAGCAAGACACATAAACCAGTTTTGCAAAACACCAAGTCTATATTTACATCCACATGTAATAATATACTCAACTAAAGTGAAATACATCATAAATTAAATGATTAATGTGTGTCTACTGCTTGATGACTTCCACTTTCAACAATTAAAATAAAACAGAATGGAATGAAATAAATACATAAAGGAAAAAAAAGAAGAGCAACAATCTGTACCTCTATATATGCACTGTTATTTCCAAAGAAACATACAAAACCAGTAGTATCCCAATAGTTAATACTGATGGGCAAAGTGTATTCTGAAGTACAGGGCTGAGCTGCTATGAAAATAAGTCTTTTTATGTCCATTTTTCATTCCAAGCCCAAGATACCTACCCAAAAAAAGACTTTATGAAAACTGTACCAGCTTGAAGGGAGATTAAAAACAAACAAGTCTTAGGTGTTTGCTGAAACACTTTAAAACCCAGCCCCATACTTTTAAATCACAGAACCCCGTAAGGTACACATGATCGTTACAGCATGCATTCTATAAGACTCGTTGAAAGATCACGCAAAAAAATAGATTAACCATTTTCCAAGTGAATTCATCTTCAAAAAATAGGCTATAAAAGTGCAAAACTAGGAAACCAAAAATCTAGATTATGTACATATGGCTCAGCTTATGAACAGGAAAAAAGGTAAATAGTGTACAATTTCCTGATACACAGCACTTCATTACATTGCCAGTTTACAGAGACATTAAAAATAGGTCCCATATACAGGAAGTAAGACGTACAACTGGAACATCTCAAGTTGCATAATGAAAAACAAAGAGTTTCTAGGTTTTGCCATCTTACATTTGCTGTGTGAGGGAAGAGAGCAAAATGAACAGTGCAATATTTTTCATTTTTGTTGTTTTACTAAAACATATGGAAGCCAAAGTCAGGTACAGAAGAAATGAAGTCTTTAAACTACAGGCTTTGTGAGAAGCAACTAAGGAATGCAAGTCAAAAATATGCAACAACTCTGCTTTACTGGCTGGTAACTGGCCATCTTCCCTTTACAAAAATTAAACTGCATGTGCATTAGAAAAAACTCTTGTTGTCTTCACACAAAAATAAAAGGAGATATTCTCCCATTTACAGGTTATTTCTCACTTAAACACCCATTAGATGCTAAAACTCGACATCAAGAAGCTTCCAAGCACAGTTAAGCAGGCTATACCATAGCCACATCCCTTTTTCAAGTCTGTAGATCCCATATTCATATTGCAAGTCTGTTTGTGACTTTACAGTTTGGACAAAGGTGCAAAGTAGTTTTCTCCTCTAAATGTAACTGTATTGAGTTTAGTACAAAACTAAACATTTGAAACATTTAGAGTAATATTATTTCTCATGCAAGTCCTAGATATTTTCTGCTGTAAAAGACTGCAAGTTGGTAGAGATGTTTAAAGGCTTCTCTGAAGAAAAGCAAGCAATGCCAAGAGAAGAATCCAACCACATTTCAGGAACGCCACACTGAAATCCAAATGTCAAGTATTGCCTCATCCTTGCATTTAAAAATATGCTGGAAACAACCCCAGGGAAACAGATCCCTCCCCAACACATTATGGTCCAAACATATACAAGGCAGCATATACAACATATACAAGCAAAATGGCAGCACCGTTGCTTTGATGTTCACAATATTTATTAAATGGACAGTTTCAGAGAGTTTATTTGGAAATTGTTTTAAAAAACTAACATAGTTCAACAGAATAAAAGATGAGAAACTTTCAACCTTATGAAAAAGAAGCATTAAGCCAACAGGATTTCAGCTTCGGTATTTACAGTTACCTGAGGTGCAAGGATTATATATTCTTTCAAAGAGAAACTCTTCAGCAGCACTCAAGTATGTAAAAATATAATTTCTACCTAATATTTGGTCAATTAATTCTAATGAAAAATACTTAAAAGTCAATGTCAAGATAAACATTCTCCACACACCTTCATAACCCAATTGTTTAGACTACTTTTTATGGCTATTTGGTACAAAATGTTAACAGAACCAGTATTATAAAACTGTAGTGTTTCTATATATAGTACAATCACAGCTTAGTTCAGTAGCTTTCACCATTCATTTTTCCTCAAGAGATGAACTGCAGGTATAACTCCATAGAACATGCACTTGTATCCTTAGACCTAGGAGGAAAAAAAAAATATATATTTTTTTGTGTTGTATGTATATAAATTAGTCCAACGCATTTTTTGTATCTTTAAAACATAAAGGGAATTTCTTCTGCATCCTTCCATAAGTGTACTTAGAAATCGGTATTGCCACATAAGGTCTGTGTCTTTCATTTGCCAAATAAAAGCTTGCAATCAAGACTACTTCTGAAGGTAATTAAGCACCACAGAAATACAGGCAGGAAGTTTGAATTTAAACAAGCAGAACTAGGTGAGAATATGCTTATTAGGGGGATAATAAAAGAAGGAAAATTAAAAGAACATCAAGAAATAAACTAATTTATTTTAAAAGTGGCCAAACGAGATGTCAAATAGCTCTGCTCCCCAGATATGCCAAATCTTTCCATAAAATAGCGTGCGCTGGTCCACATACTAAAGCCTTCAAGATATATCTCCTTAAATTTGAATGAGGGAAATTATCTGTAGCTCTGGGTTTGGAAAAAGCAGAGAGATATATTTACTTACAGTTTTATAGAGTACCTATCTCTTTAGCAGCTTAAGAAGGTTGCAAACACAATGGAGTGGTTAAGGTCTGAGATGCAGCTACAGAACTGAAGAGATGAAGCAAAGAAATCCAGAATACCAGGCTAATTCTTTCCACTTCACCTGTTTCTCTAAGAAGCTACACCCACCCCTCAGTCAAATGAAGGAAAAACTATTTGGAGTGACCTCTCCAGTACACAAAGATAAACTGCCCAGTAGCTATCAGCTACTTCTCTATGAAATAATCCATCAAAAAAAAAAAATAGTTGTTGTTTGAGGCAATTGTCACAATCTTCAGAAGCTGTAAAATGAGTAACATCCACATTTTCAGGAAGGACTAACCAGTATAACCTCCCATAGGATTCACGAATTGTGATAACAGCATTTCCTCTTCACTTCTCCACGCAATGCTTGTCAATCCGCAAGTACTGACTCAAGGGGAAAGCACCTCATTGAACACTTCCCGCTGGTATTGTAACTCATTAGTATATCTATCTACTCTTAGATCTCCCATTTCTTTTATAAAAGCATCTATGTTTTTCTTATGCAAAGAATTACCACTATTCAAAGTAACTAATAGTATTTGATTCACTTTATGGAACAGGGGGAGTTTGTATTTTCAGCTGTTCTGGTTCAGACCTTCATGACCTCTTATCGTGCTACGCAGCAACCTTTGATGCTGCAAGTACATCATACAATATTAGATCAAAATGTTTATTTACCATTTCTTGAAGTAAATGATCAAGTCCTCTTGTCACTTGGTCGAAAGTGTGCGTTACCAATGAAGCTTTCGTAACTTCGTTTCTGTAGCACACTGCTAGGTAGGTGTTGGTACGACACTGATCTCTTTCCTGACAAAAATTAATGTAGAGAAGTTAGAGTTACCTCCTGCTAATCGAATTGGTCAGGCATTCCGTTGTCAGCAACGTTACACCAGCATCGAGAGCCCCTAATTACCACAGATGCTAACACAAATAGCTTTATCAGTAGGGCCCAAAACAGATATTCCTAGCCCTATTAGAGATCAGATTAAACTCAGTATCCAGCACAAATACAGGGAGAATGACATATATTCATAATCAGATTTGTTCTAAGCTAGACACATGATGTCCATCTCTCTAGACTTTGCTTATTTATTTACAAGAAATTTCTTTGCTTAACTCATCATACAGCAGGCTTTGCTTCAGAAGGTTTAAGTGCTGTAGTATATTCATATGTGGAATGACGCCAACATATGTGGCTTCTGTATTTGTTTGGAAATCGAATTTTGAGAGGAAAAAGAGGTATACTACATTATTGCCATCATAGACTATATGGCAACTGTGACACTTTAAAGAGTGTTAATATACATTTACTTGAAGACCTCTGTTGAGCAATTTTCATTCTAGTATACAGGTAATTTCATGTTTATCTGAGACCATTAATTCAGATATATAGATGTGAAATCAATGCCTGTTCCATACTATGTCTTATTAGCTTAAGCAAACAGTCAAAAACACTTCATAAAATTAAGAAAAAATGTCAGGAATCATTACTCCCACAGGATACAAAAAGCCCAACTGCCATCCATATTCCATGAAAGCTTTAAATGCAGCACTGAAGAAAACCTAGCAAGCTTTAATTAAATTAAAATGGCAAAGCTAAATTAATATTTCAACAGAATCTACAAAGCCATTGGAGTGTGTCATGAGCAATTGTCTTTAATTTGCAGCCTCTGCCAGATCAATCAGCCAACAGGTTATCCTTGATAGCACGTTGCCATTGCAAAGGCAACTAATTTGAAAATAACACAAACTGAGTGGTTTCAGAATGTTTCTGTCTCTTCAGGGCAACACAGAATAGCAGAGCTTACAAGCAGTAACGGATGGCATCATGCTTTAATCAAGTTTGCCAAGTGGAACATATTCTCATGACAACTTGATCCAGCATTTAACATGTGACACAACATGTTCATAGGACCTAAATAATGCTGCCACAAGGCACACAGGCCCTTAAGAAAGGTTTTGTCATCATGTTCTATAGTATCACCAGTGCTCAATAAAAATACTACAAAAAGCTTCAGGTCTACACCTGCAGTACTTTGCATATAGTATCTTACAAAGTAAATCTTTTAGGACCTGTAACTCTTACAGGCAGTTGTACTTTTTAACAAAGGAAGACTGCGAAGCTTTCATCTTCACAATCTCCACCCACCTTAAACCTCCCATACTGAGAAGTTTGCCTATCTGCTACTTTACACCATCTCAACTATCAAGGCTTGCGTTGGGTACTTTCAGGCAGACAAGTTGGAAAACTAGAAAGTTAGCCTTAACCGTCTACATTTTATTGCACATCTTTTACTGAGGTTATTAAGAAAACCCCATAGAGGAGGTCTTATTTCACAAGTCTTTCCACTACAGGTAACAGCCATAAAAAGTTGCTTTCCTTGTCCTGAGACTGCACCATGTAACAATGAAGTCTTTATTTCCATGACAACAATACTGTCAAATTAGTTGCAGTCATAGTTTTGAGAACTCTTAAGTAACAAGAAACAGTAAAAAGTTCTTGACTACAAGCTAGTGTCTCCAAGCTTGTATCAAAGAAGAGGAAGAAAAACCTACCACAGAGATTTTTCTGGCAGACAGGTGGAACTTGCAAAAGAACAAGGTGGATTCCAATGAAGTCATTGTTTAAAAATAATACTGCATCAACTGGTACATCAGCAGCCTAACCTCACTACAACTACTGTCAAAACAAGAGAACTTCCCTATCCCAATGTACAATAATGGTGGAAAGGAGTAAGAGACAGCCCACCATTTAGTACTCAGAGCAGACTACTCATCTAGCTAGTTGAAGATGACAGAATTTTTAACTTCCTCCTTCCCGATTTCATAAAAATTAATGGGGTTTTAAATAACATCAGGAGCATTCCCTCAAAATCCTGAATGCTCAATAGATATCAATGTCATTAGGCACAAATCCCCAGTTAGAGCAAATTAACATAGTTTAGTCTGTAAGGACAGCCATGTCTTCCCTCAGATGTTGAGATCACACCGTAAGTTCTTAGTTGCTATCAACCATTAATTTGAAAAAGTAAATTAAGTCTCGCAAAACACTCTCAATTCCACAGCAGCATGAGTAACTTCTGTGCTCAGAAAAAAAAAAAAAAAGCCTGTATTTCATTCTCTCAAGATCACTAGGGAAAAAGAGAGCAGTATCTGTCCTTCTTTTGTCCATCCCTCTGCATTCTATGCATAACCTAGTGCCCATTTTACATTCCTCATAGCAATTCATGGTACAGTTCATGGTACACAGAAAACACTCTTCATGAAACTAAGAATTAAGCCTATTTCACAACCATTTCAGTGAGTCAGCTGTGATGATGGCTTTTCCTTTATCCATTCCCTACTCAGACTAGAAACAGAACTGTAACGCTTTCCTTCATCCTTCCACAACCCACTAGCAAGCCTGAATATTTATGAAGCCCACGATCTCAAAACAAGCAAACAAAAACCAGAACAGTCAGTGAATATATTTTTTTGCCACATAACTAAATACAGATTTAGTATTTCACAGTTCGCTCTGACCTAAGGTAACACACCCCTGCTTGTTATGAACCCAAGACTACTTCAGAAAAATAACCTGGCTGCTTCCAGAGAATGGGAGTATTCAGAGTTTAAGAACTTTGCAGAGGCTTTAAGACACACATACTCTTTATTTTTATAACAAGATCTTCATTTCAAAATTGAAATTCCAATATTTACAGCCAAGTCTGTACTGACTGCAGCTCGAAGTCATAAATACCATCTTCTACAGTCAGACAACTAGCACCTTTGAACATTGGTCTCCTGCTAAGTTTTGAAGATGTTGACTAAGAACATAGAAAGCATGTATTTCATGAAAGTACCAGTTTTCCAAATACATACTAAACCATTTCTTTCCACTACTCCCAGTCTTCCACAAAGCATCACAAGTTAGTGCAATGAGAAACCATGATTAGAACAGCAGAAATACATTGCCTTGATTTAACAAGGTATTGTTTTTACTAAACCCTAAACATTATAAAAATCCATTGAAGAACAGAGGTATAAGATTTAAATGAGTTTTATGATTTGTAATATACCCTTTTCTCCAACTGAAGGGAACAATTGTGTGTGACATATTCTTTTCATTGTTTTTTTGTAAGAGGTTTTATTAATATTCCAGACAGTCCAAGACATCTTGTAAATTAAACAGAAAGGCTCGTTCCATATCCTGGATAAGCTAGCATGTCTGAAGTGCTCTGATGAGCAGACAATACATGTTTGCCGTCAGAAACCCATGGCAGGGGACGAGAAGGGAAACTGAGGAACTTTAAATACCTCTTTAAAATTCAGATCTACCATGCCTAATTCCCCAAGCCAGGAGTTTGCTGAACTTGGATTTTAAATTTAAAATCCAAGTACTTGCTGGACTTGGTGAAATGCTACGTACAGCTTTATTTTCTCTGTTTCAAGGTGGGTATGCACTTATTTATGTTTCATTTGTCTTTCTTTGTAATAGTTTAGGACATTGCAATGGTTTGAGACAAGACCAGGTTGGACAGAGCCTTGAGCAGCCTGGTCTAGTGGAAAGTGTCCCTGCCCATGGCAGGGGGTTGGAACTAGATGATCTTAAGGTCCTTCCCAACCCTAACTATTCTACAATTCTATGATTTAACTAGGAAGGAGATACAGTACCTTCTATTGCAGAGCTGGTTACTTGGCCATTGCTAGATCCACAAGAACTGTAAAGCGATCCAGAGCTATACGGCTCATAAGGTTTGAGAACAGTCAATACATCAGGAGGATCAACATCATCAGAATTCAGAAGCCCTTGTTTGGTTGGCAAAACAGAAGATGCAGGTTTGGTGCGAGAACATTCCTGAGGTAGCAGATTTGCATATCTGTTTGCAGCACGAAATCTGCCCATTTCATATCTTCTGTAATGAGTCATTGGAGAGTCAGTATGTTCAACAGCTAACAGATTAGGTTTCATTCGTTTAGAAGATGTTTCACCATAGTCTAGATTTACATTGCTCACAGATTTACCACAAAGATAATCTCTTCCTCGATGACAAGGCCAGGCAGATTCATTTAGGTGGGAGTCAAGAGCCGCATTCATACTGCTGCTTACTAGACCAGACTGAGACACTGGGATACTTGGAGCTTTGAATTTAGATTCAGATCTTTTTACTCTGTCCAAAACTGGAGAGATACTGGAACTGGAGTGCATTTCTTGCTGAGGTTGTCTATAGTTATTTGCCTGAGCTCCAATATTACTTTGCTGTTTATGAAACTTGAGGTTACTTGGGGCTGTGCTGCTTGAGTCAGCCACTGAAAAGAGAGGAACTTTGTTCTGCGGAGGGTGGCACTGTTTAGCTTTCCCTGTTTGCAACTGTTTTTGCTGTGTAGATGGGGAAGCCTTACTTTTATTAGTATTAAAAGACAGAGGAAGCACATCTTTACCAAGCAGAGCTGGAGGGCATCCAGTTCGTCTGGCTTTAGCTAGAGCCTTGTTTCTACAGCCATTTTTGTTAATGGTGTCAGGATTATATTTGTGCATCAGCCTCTGGTGCATCATTAGGACTTCTGGGTAAAATGTTCTGTAACCACAAAACGAACAGGTGCTGGGTGCTGCCAGGTCTTTAGTTGAAACCACTGAACATTCTTGTGAAGTCCCAATAGATAAGTTCAAGGGCTTTTCTTGAGAGTTCACCACAGGTTTGTGTTTGTAGGTTCCAGTGCACTCTTGCACATCATTCACAATTTTTCCACCCTTTACAGCACAAACATACTGGACATCATCTCCCTCTGATGCCACAGACTCCTTTCTCTCTCTTTTATAAGGAATACAGGGCTGAGCTTCCTTTGCTTCCTTCTCAGCCTTAAGTTTTTCTGAGTAAGGAGTGGACATATTCTCATGTATTTTAGTTGAATTGTTACAAACAGAACCTTTGATCAATTCCCTAGTATTATTTTTCATTTTTAAAAGGACTGTGCTGCCTATTGCATTGTTCAAGGACAGAACTTCCTTTTGCTGCTTGGTAGCTGGGCAGCACACAGCATCTTTGGCACAATCAAAAAGCTTCTTCGAATTTTTGGTTTCTTGAGCACCAACAGCAGCCAGCAAGAGCTCCTGACTCTGCAATGAAACTTTGCTTTCACTTTTCACATCTGCTGCACTATCAGCTTGCTTGTCCTTGTGATGCCTCTCTAAATGATACCTCAGTGAAGTTTTCTGTGCTGCTGCATACTCACAGAATTCACATTTGTACGGTTTTTCACCTGAAACACAGTTTTATCAGTCAATAACTTGACACAATTTGAAGTCTTTAATACAATTAAAGACATGGGAATAACGTAGACTGCAAAACAATAAAATATTTTCCCTGACACATACTCCTAACTCCCAAACTCATCTAAATCATTTAAAGAACTACATTGCTCTACTTTTACTAACTACAGTGACATCTTCTGGCTACAACAAAGATATTTTCCACACACTGACTATGTATGGAGATGGTAGCTGACAATATGTTTGGCAGAGATAAGCATAAGTATAAACGTGGATCAACTCCAACAATTTGTAGCCCTTGATCATACCACAAGTATGCTACTCAAGAACACAAATGTTATAGCTCATCTATAAATAGAGACAATTCAAAAGAAAGAGGGACATATATTAACAGGAGTATAAAGTTTGTCTGGCTATGGAAAATAAGAAGTTGAACTGAAAAATAGACATAGCTTTTTCCCAGGTAGCAGCAACTGGTAAATGATCAACTTAGTAGCTGGGAAATAGGTTGTTTGGTTTGGGTTCGGTTTTTCTTTTTTATATTAAGAAAAACACACCACAAACCCAAAACTTTTTGCTAGACTGCTAAAACCAGAAAGACCTGATGTTTTCAAACATATTGTGATCTTAACAGTAATGTAATTAGCCCTATTCAAAAACATTTATATTGATATAAATAATTCCTTCTAAGAAATTTCAATATTTTTTTTTCCTACCATTAAACTTTGTTCTTAATATCAATAATTCTTCAGTAATTTTCTTCAGCAAAACAAAACATTCTATCCAACTGGGTTAAGAAGACTTCCTTCCCCTCCCACAAAGGAGAAGCCCATTTACCTGTATGAGTTCTGAGATGAATATTGAGGTAATAATTTGAGCGAAAATATTTTCCACAATAGCTGCATTCTCTGGAGGCTCCAAGGTTTTTAACTTTTGCTCTTTCCAAAACATCTTCATTTTTATCTTTGGAAAAAAATATAGCTATATTATGAAGAGCAAATGCAAATTTGGAGTCTCATTTAAAACTATAAATAAAAATTATCTTTTTTAAGGAAAAAAAACAGAATTATGAACTGTTGTCAACTCCTATATTCTGTGAGCATTTTGTTTTCTGTACTGCTGCACACTTAACAATCAAAGAGAAAAAAAGTTAAAAAGGCTTCCATCTGTGTTAAGTAATACTGTGGTTAGTGATTGTAACGTAGTGACACAGAACAAATAAGACACAAAACTACATCTCAGAGAAGAAAACAAAAACCTTTGTCTTTACTGACCTACAGAATGGCCCATAGCAGAAATTAGCATGGGTTTAAACTGTGTTCTTTTATTAAAGGGAGTGCTTGATAAATGTGAGCATGATCATTCAGACTGTAAAGGTGCTTGGCACACCACGGTATAACACAGGAAGGTGTTTTGTTGAAGGAAGACAAGAAGAAACATGGAGTTTCTCATTAATTGTAGCAATATTATTATTTCTGTGCTAACTAATGGAGTGGCATGCCTGTAATAATGATCACCTTGGATTTAATGAGCAATATTCTTTCACTAGAAGCATTAATGATTAAGCTTTGACAAACATGGGAGTAGGAAAGTGACAGCGGTTGATAGTTCTGTGAAACGTGTATTCAAGGAACAAATTCACAGATTAAAAGCCGATTCTAATCAAGTGTAAGCAACAGCAGTTACCACTGGAGGGCGGCAAGTACAGCATAATGTTTCACGAGACCGGAGAAAGCTTACACACAATACGCCATTCAAATCAACATGATTTCTCTGGCAGGCTGAATTAAAAAAAAACTATTGAAATAACATCAGTAAAATATCCAAATCAAAGCTGACTAGAAAGCTACAGTGGGAAGAGAAGGAAAGAGATGTTTTTCTTGACACGGATGTCAGATATATAATAGATAAGAACTTCTAGGAACTGTTTTAAGCTATGTGTTGGGAAGTTCCTATATTGGAAATGCTAAGTATGGCTAAACTATAGACAAGACATACTGTTTAAAACAAACGTAATGTCTCAATAAGCATGACTCAGCATCCCACAATGAAAGCTGTTGTAGTTTAGGATAAGACACTGAGAAACAAAACAAGTTAACATTAGGTAATAATTCCAATTCCTTTGTTACTGGAGGCAAAATAAAAGGCTGCACATTACCAGAAATGGAAATGTCAGTTGCATTTGCCAGGACATTCTGTACATTGTGTCTTTCCTTAAGATTATGCAAGTGTCTGTTCTTTAAATGCAGACTCAAAGCTTGTCACAAACTAAAGTGCTAGATTAGCTAGAAGACTTCTGCTGTTCTTTTTTGCCTCTAGACACACTATCTTCTTCAAATAAGGAATCATTCAGTATTACCTGTTTTTCTAAAACATTGTGAGATTCATAATTAATTCTGGGTAACATACAGATTGAGCCCATCAACTCTGTTAAAGAGAACTTTTAGCAACCTCTGAAGGAAGAGGAGTTAAATATACGCCTCTCTTACACATGATGTCCACATATTAATAGCTTGCATACATGTCCTTATGCAACTAATTTAAAATTGATGGTTCTGACAAGTTACATACTGTTCAAAAGAAACATAGCGCCTGCAGTTTGATAGAAAAAGTCTGGAACTATTCTTTACTTGACAGGGTCTTAACTGCCGCTATAAAGCATTGGACATTTTCTGCCCTTAGAAGATGCATGGAATAAAAGTGAAGCTGCAATGATTTCCTCAGAAATGCTACTTGTAAAAACATGTACTGGACAAGAAAGGATAGGCAACACTGAAAAGCATCCAGTAAATGGGGGAAGGAGGATTTGTTTATTTAAACAGTGACTTTTCCTGGACTGATTGTATTCAATTCCAGTAACCCAAATCAACGCTGCAAGGCCCAACACAACTTCAAGGATCTCAAAAGGGTGGTGTCAGAACATACATTCCCCTCATTTTCATTCTTTCCCCTTCCCTCACCATAACATTTAATATATCTGGTTAAGTTCTGGAAAGGCAAGATGCATTCTTTGGCTCTAAAGAATTCCTAAACAATACAGTAACAGCTATTTCAAACTTATGTGCTCAGAACACTGCTCACCTAAAGTAAGTGTTTCTGGAAGCCCATCTTCAGATCCATCTTCAGAGCCTCCTTCTATCCGTTCTCCTGTTCCATTTTCATCCAGACTTGCAATTATATCAGCACAGCATGTCCTGGAAACAGCTGAAGTCTCTGCATCAGTCCGCCTGTCTCTCTTGTGTACTCTGGAATGAAGGACTAGCTGGTGGTATGTTCTGAAGGCTTTACCACACTGTGAACAGTGTGTTGGTTTCTCTTTGTTCTGGGACAATTTAGAATCCACCTCCATAGAAGGCACTTCACCACCGGGATGTTTCAATTTGACTTGGGATAAGTTACCATTCCCTGTGTAACTGCTGTTTTTATTTACTCTTGACTTCCCAGTAGTTTCAGTCTGGCTACCTTTATTTGCATTCCAAATTTCACCAAGTTCTTCTTTATCAGAAGATGAATCATCATTGTCTGTACTTACTTCATGCCCTAATTCTTTAGTTTGGCCACGGCCAACTGCAATTTTACCTTTGGTAGCCAGCTGCCATGCTTGATATGTGGTGAAAGGATCTAGTTCAGCTATCCATTTCATAGGCTTTTCCAATTTGTTTTCTGGAACAGAGTTTGGTCTTAAGTTCAAGAATCTAAAAAATTCCTCTTTCCGAGATGTTTCTTCTGCATTAGGTTCACCAGTCATTTGGGAGCTTTCATCGCTGGGTACCGATTCTTTGGTGTGCATTTTACTGTGCTCAATTAGAGTCTCTTTATTGTGAAATAGGAAACCACAAACCATACAAATTTTGTAAGGTGACGTTACGTTTTCAGTTACATGCTCCTGTACCACCTCATTTATTGTTATGGGACTTTCAGAACCTTGTTGGTGTTTGTTCCTAGAACCAGGCTTTCCAGTATGTGTTCTCATGTGATTTTTGAGGAACCATGGCTCTTTAAATCTTCTTCCACATACATTACACCAATAGGTGAAAGAATCCTTATGCTTTTTCATGTGCGCCTCAACGTCAAAAGCCTCACGAAATGTTTGTCCACAAACTTTACAACTCAATTCTTCACTGTCTTTTTCATTGTTTGGTAAAGGCAAGTTTGTTCTTACTTGACATTTATCTAGAGGACTAAGATACTCTGCTTCAACACGCAGAACAGCTGGTTCACAAAGAGTGGGCCTATGCTGTGTTAAAACATGCTTACCAAGTTCTTCAGGATGTTTAAAAGTCTCATCACAGAACATGCAGTCCAGAGGCATGCATCCCTCAGCTTGCATGAGAAACTTTTCTTGCAAGCTTTTGTAAGAAATTGTGTTTGTTCCTTTTATTGTCATTGAGGCATCATTATTCTCCATCTGTGCACCAACGGTACTTGCTATTCCATCCGGTCCATCCATGTATGCCAAGAGAGGCTGAGTTGGCATGTTTCCTATGTTCTGTTCCCTATTACGTGTTTTAATGTAAGGTTTCAGTTCTTTGGGGATGCTCACTGATCACAATAAGGACACTTGTAAAGTTCTCCAACATCTGCTCAGAAGTCTAAGCTAAAACACCTCTGCTAAGAAGATTTTTTCCACAAGAAAAAGGTTTTCCTTTTTGTTTTTGTCTGTGTTCAAGCAAGCGTATCCGCTGGTTCTCTCAGTGACATAAAGAACTCCAGCACCTGGAAAAGAGAGGAAAACAGTCACTTAAAAAAAAAAAAAAAAAATTGTCTCCCAAATAATAAGAACATTATGGCTAAGCAATGATCAATGCTTTTGAATACAGAAGGCATATTTTTAATAGCCAGTGAGGGGCAGCTAGAAGGCACTTTGGCCACTTTTCTACCTACTGCAGTTGAAATAGTATGGTTTTGAACATCCCTGTATTCCACTAGCTGGGTTTTGGTACTAAGACTGCTTTGTCTACAACTAAGATAGTAAGCAAAGCATAAAAGCCATACTTTGTCTACTGTGTTCTAAATTTACTCTTATCCAGTTACATAAAGCTACTGAAACATATTTAAATACATACACTACTGTAAACACTTATACGCAGAAAGTCAAAGTAACCTTTCCTTGAACTTGTGAAACAAGTGTTTAGGGGCACAGTAAAACTACTTGTTCATGCTCTGAAGGCTCTTGAGCAAAAGACTTCCCCCCCCCCCCCCCCAAGACCAGACAGCTTGCAACTAGATTTCATAGACTGGGTACACAATAGGTGTCAGTACAAACTTTTGTATTAAGAACTATTCACTAATACCACTAACCAAGGCTTTTACTGTCATCCGCAGATTTACAATCTGTAACAATTTTATGCTGGTACAATTAGATCAAGAGGCCAAATATTACATTTAAAAAGGAAACACTTCTCATTTCAAAATGTGCGCAACAATGTGCTTTTTTGATCATGCTCAAAAGTGAAGGTTTAATCTTAAAACAGGCTTAAAAAGGGTTATAATATAGTTAATTACAACTCCAGCTTAAATATCTAAATCAGCATGAGTTGCAATTCCTGCAAGCACCGATTAATGGCCACCTCTCTCTGGTAGATTATAGTATCATAGAGCTCAGGACTCCACTTGATCAAATTTCTGAATAAAGGAAAAGCCTACCAAACTAATTCAAGACCATCATAAACTGAAGAGGAATCATTTTGAGATAAAGCATATTTCCAAATAAAAGGATATCAAATGAAAAGAATGCATTCAAAATCTGACTCAAACTTTCACAAATTATTTCATAAAAAGACAGCTGGCCAGTGATTCACATTACTTGAATTAATATGCCTGAAAACAAAATATGCTCTATAGCTCTTATAGTAGAAGAATACAGCCAAAGTCAGGTTTTAGAACTCAGTTCAACTTCCACCTCAGCCAGGCTTTTGAGAAAAACAGACACCTTTTGCTTCATTTCAGGCAAAGAAATAGTAACAATTCACCTGCAATAGTGCAGGCTACAGATTTCCATGACAAGTAACTGTAGCAAGTAAAGATGGTTTATCTGTGCTGCTGAGGTTACCTTTCTCCTTTTCTATCAAGCAGCGCTTGTTGAACAGAAAAAGGTGGTCTTAAGCCATAAAATCTGCAAATGTTCAGTAGAAACCAGCCACAAGAACTTAAAAAGTTTATAAAGTTCAGTGTCTCCAACATGTCTGTAAGGCCACTTGCCAGCGGAACCTGTATGTCCAACAGCCATGGGACAGGAGCTTTAACCAGCTGAAGTGAAAAGGCAGCCATTTATAGACCCAAGCTTTGATACAATGCCTTCAACTTCACTGGATACCTTTACCTACCACAGAACAGTCAAGCCCAGGCAAGATAACCACTCGGGAAAGGAAACATAATACCACATTGCTAGCAGTCATAGATTCAACGTTTCAAACACTCCCTACGCTACAGCCTTGCCATGACAATACTCTTTGGTCTTCATTTTAAAAGTTAGCAGCTTTTTTTTTTCCACCATAGTGCAGACAAGATCCTGGAGCCCAGCATGAAGATGTGTTTAAAAACACAAAAAAACACAAAAAACACACACACACACAAAAAAGCAGAGATTAAAATCCAAAACCCCACACAATCAAACAAAACAAAAAAAAACAAACACCCCTTCAAACCCCCCCAGAATGCCAATAGAGGATAAAATTGTTTCCACTTACTTGTCTTCTCTTCCTCCTCCCCCCCCCCCCTTTTGTATCTCCAGAACTTCATGTCTTTATCATCCAGGTCAAGGCAATGATCAGATCTAATATCATGAAGATTCTAGGGGTTTTTTTTAAACACAGGTTGTTTCAGGCCTGGGCCAAAGACTCATGCAAAGTTCAAAACGAATGGAGGGATCTTGGGGTGTAGTCTACAGAGGGTAAGAGGGAACAAGCCACTGCCTGACAGGTTGATGGCAACAGAACCTGGACTTTCTGCAGCCAAAGTCTCTTTTTCAACTAAGCCCTTTATCCCCAGTTTCAGTTCTATCACTGCCATGATTAACACTTCCTCTCTGCATAATGACTCAAAGTCTTTTGTAATAGGCAAGTTCAGTCTATGATGCGACTCTTTTGAATTGCTTCTACTGAAGCCTTTGTTTTTGCCTTTCTGTCTTCCCTATCCAGTTTTGATTTTCTGGCTTTCATCACCCACTATAGCCAGGTGAAGGAGCTATAACAAAATTTTCAAGCTGAAGTATTCAAAAAGCTTTCTCTTTTGCAAAACATAAGGAAAAACATATCAAAGGGTGCTGGTTAACATGTTTTACTTCATGTTTCAACTTGCCGTTTTGTTCGTTTTAAAAGGTATTTTTTACACAACAGGATAACATGCTGCAGCACAGCTCATGTGCATATGCAGTGACTATCTGCGTGAAAATAACTTATTTGCAAACAAAGAATGAACACCAACTTTGAAAGACTCCTGAATACTTCTAATGAATATCCAGACAAGATTAAGAAAAAAAATTACAGGAACTTGAGAGTTTAATGCATTTACTTTCAGAGCCACAGGTAAGTGCTCTGCTGTAACAGATATAAGAATCATCCTACAAAAAGGTCAGAGGCATCTCTGGGGTATGAAGTCAATGCCAATCACCAGTGATTAAAGTCCCATGCACTGAACTGCTGAGATTCAGCATCAACTATTTCCTTGTGTCTGCAAATACAGAAAAAGCTGATTATGCTTTATGATGCTCCCCACTCAGCCTCATTACAACACACACAGTAAAGCAACAAGAAGTCACTTTAAAGAGAAAACATGACACACAGCAGAAATTCACACTCATTCCCCTAACCTCCACAGAATTCTGGGATAAGAGTAGGAGACATCTTTGTAACACAGATCACCACACACTGTTCTACTCCAACCTAACCTAGGACAATACATTTGTAAAAACCACGTTTAAGAGATTTATTAGAATTTAAAGGACAGACATAGATCACATCTAGGGAAGGCCCCAGGCTGGTCACTGCTCTACAAAAAAATCCACCTCAATCAATCAATGCAGTTATCTCTGTTAAACCCTTTGAGAAGATGTCTGTTGCAAACTTATCTCAGCTGTCCAAAAAACTAAACCTGTCCTCACAACAGCACATATAAATACAGAGCATAGAACATGATCATGAGAGGAGTTTGACGTAAGTTTAGATCCAAATTTTATTGGGTATCTATAGGTTTGAACAAGTCCTTTGGGAACTTTTTCCATAGCTCCTCAAAGCATTTAATACCCCACCAACCTGTGTTAGCTGCTGAATGCTTTTCAAGCTTTCACTGGTTTTAATAAGATGTTCTGAACACTTCAGAAGAACTGGCCACAGCTCATCCTCTAGGCAGCATTGTAAAGCAGAGCAAGATATTCCTGTTTAAAGAATGTGAAATGCCTATTTGCAGCTCAGGCAACTATTGTTTTTAGATATACCATCATATACAGGAGATAGTACCTATAGACTGAAAAAAGTCCTGCAAGCAGCAGTTCTGAAAACCACAGGTACAAAGAGACAGAACTGTATTTAAACTGAGATAGGAAAAGATAATATTACTGGAGTGAGAAGGTGAGCTAGAAAGCTCTAGTCTTATTTTTATATCTGGTGGTTACACACTTTGATTAGATACATGGCTTTTACATGTATCCAATACATACTTTTACATACATCTGATTTTACACTCTCACTGTTTACTTTTTACTCTGTCTCTCAAGGTAACACATGCTGAAACTACAAACCAAATATCAACTCTAGGATTTTATCAATTATTAACAAAACCTTTCTTCCTAGCGAAGATATTATGCCTTGCACTTGAGGACCAAAAATGCTGCTTAATTACATTCCTGTTATTCAAAACCCTGTAGGCAGCAGCTGAACTGACAAGTGTTGCCTTAATTCTGTACTACTTCTTCCCTCAGAAAGTAGATGACCCGCGGTTTTGACAAGCACTGTAACGATTTGTGGCTGAAGGTCTGTATTAACTCAACAAAAAAATAACACAGCACTCGGTGTTTCTTCTGTTGTCTTTCACTCTCAGAAGACAAAAGAACAGACAAGACACATCAGTATCAGAGATACTGAGCAAAGGAACAGAACAAAACAGGAAATCCTTCCTTCCAACAGCTGAAAAGTGATAAATTTGCTACAGATTAACTCAAGGCTGAAAATAAAAGAATTACTATCCTTCTTCACAATAAAGTGAGTCAAGAAATCTTGACTTCTGACTCCCCTATTCATCTGTAAATGTCAACATGCATCTCACACCAGAGTCCAGGGCCAACATGTTCCCGTGGTTGCGGCAACTGCCCTGTAGTGAATGAGCAGGGCAGGAGGAACCCTGTCCTGCTCAGCACACCTGAACACTTACTGGAGTAGTCTATCCACAGGTGGGGTAAATTCATCTCAACTGCAGGATGTCACCTATTGTGCTTTATTCTTCCAACAATCCAGAGCCTGAGCATTATCAAACTTTAGTTCACACCTGAGTCACATTTGGCTATAATGCCTTTTGTCAATTATTTCAATAGGTTTGCAGTGATAAACATCATATTTATAAATACCACAAAATATATACAACTAAAGATTGAACTGGACAGATGAGAACATCTTGTTTTCATTGCACTTGCCACACAATCTAAGAGCCACACCAAAAAGCTGCTGCATATAAATGGACTATTAAAATGGAGAAAATTTTAATTCAATGCCTGTAGAGAAGTTTAATTTATTTTTATTAAATTACACAAGCAAAGAACACATTACAGACTAAAAAGATTTCTTTGGGAAATGACCTATCAGTAGTAATTTGACTGTATTCCTACTTCCTGCATTTCAAAATTTCCATGAATATGTAATAAAAAACTCTATACACCTTTCAAAGAACAGCTAAGTCTAACCACTGAATTTCCCATTTTAAACACTGCAGAGCACTGGGAATAGAAGCTGTGCAGCTAGTATCAGGAAATAAAACTATACCTTGCTAATTCTGTGCTAGCAAAACCATTGTTAAACTGTAAATAGCAAGCTAGAACAATTACAGAAGTTAACTTAGTTGCTGCAACATTTCCTTAAAAACAGAAGTGAGAAAACTAGAAGAGTTACAGCCAAGTAGATGACACTTAGTTACTTGTCTGTATGCTAGAAGATATGTACTCAGACCTGAGAGCTGCTTACAGATCCTTAAATTCAAGGCCAGTAGCAAAGCTATCACTTTTTAACAGATGAACAGAATTTCTTTCACTATCCTACTAAGATTCCACAAGGTTCCAAGTCCTACATAATCCAGAGCCAGCAAAGAACAAGAAACCCACACTCCAAACCCTACCAGAGCGCCAGCTGCTGCACATTAACTACCTTATTCTTTACTGTGTCTATTTGACTCTAGTAACTTTCATGTAACTCTCAATTCCACTTTAGATAAAAAAAAAAAAAAACAAAAACTTTTCAGTTTTCCTCAAGTTTCAAGAGGTTTCAGGATATTAAGAGTAATTTTACATGAAACATTCTTTTTCTCTTAGTATGTTTATACCTCAGAACAGGTTGCTGCTCTTTGGTATTACTAATGAGATAGATTTTATACTGTTGATTGCTTCTTGGAAACCACCAGTTATTTAAACACCTTTTCTTAGTTCAATCTAAAAGTTTTGCTTTTTCAGAACACTTGTTCCAGTTCTACTTAATGAACGTAAGTAACAGTAAAGTGAACCAATTAACATCACATCATTCAGATCACAAAGAAAAACTACCATAGACTATTTTGTCTGGGCACACCCATATTTAGCTGCAATCAGCTACTAAGGAGAAAAATGACTGCTACTGCTAAACCCGGGACACTGACCACAGACAGAGTATGCATAAATAAATACAACCTCAAATGCTCAAAAAAAAAAAAAGCCCAAGCCAAGGCTGAACTTAATTTATTTAAAGCTTTTTTTTTTTTTTTCTTTTTCATACACATGTATCATTGTATGAAATTAAGCCAGTTGCACCACACCTGATACACACACAGGATATTAAGCAGAAATCACACCCCTAAGTAGTTTCTCACAATACTTAAGAGCTCCACACATTCAAAAGAGTACCTATAGTATCCTAGGTTGTGTGGAATCCATCAGTGACAATGGCTCCACTATAGGAGCACTACTGGTGTGCTGGAGTCTTTGCAAACTTCTATGTTTAGTCAGAAAGAGAAGCAGTATTGCGAGGTTCTAATTTGCCAATTACCCCAAAACAGTCAGATTTCCAAACATCCACTGCATGGAATTTCAAGTTTGTCTCCACAGGTTCTAGGGGTTTTATGACAACCACATAACTTCCCTTCTTCGTTTAAGAAGAAATGCATACAGGTCCCACACCTCATGCAATAAAGTGGGGTTTTTTTCTTTTTTTTTTTTTTTTGTGTGTGTGTGGTTTTTTTTTTGGTTTTTTTTTTTTTTTTTTTGTTTTGTTTTGTTTTGTTTGGGGTTTTTTTGTTTGTTTGTTTTTGGTAGAAATGTTTTTTTACCTCACTTTGAGGGAAGGACAGTCCATAAAGCCATGGAAGACGACACTGCTGCATAGACTGTGACCTCATTTCTGAAGGAATACAGCTATCCATCTGCCTACGACTCAAGTTAAAACACTGGAAAGCTATAAAAGTCAGCACAGATAAAACATGCTGCAGAATAGCAGAAGAGTCAGCTTTTCTCCATAACACTACATGAAGCCAATAACTTATTCTTCATTACAGTGTGTTCTATTGCTTTCTAGGGAAGGGAAGAGCTACTCCCTTCTGTCTTTTAACAGTACATAATTTTTTCTATCTTTTAACAGTATATAATTTTAACACAATTTTCCAGTGTATTTCTTTGTTAATAGAGAAGCACATGAGTATACCTAACACTGTTTCTCATCCACACATAGGTTTTTATACCAAGTGTCCTGCTTTTAAATAAAGAGTTTAACAGTTCAGTCTGATAAAGAACTAACACGAGTACTTTTTAAAGGAAATGGAGATTAAGGGGGAGGAAGGAGAGGAAGAGAGTTGTTTGTTTCAGTTGCAGGAAAGATCAAAATGAAGATGTCTACGTTGAAGAGAGAACATAAAAAGATGATCCTAAATTGGAATTTCCACTCCCTAAGTCTGCAAACTCATGTCCCCTTGTTAGTCCTTATCCTTCAGGCTTGAAGTTTTCAGAGTTATGCTAAACTTAAACTCTTGAAGGAGATTGTCATGGCTTATCATTTTATACTCTGTAAGAGAGAAGCTACTGTTTTTTTCAGTTACAGTCCCTTCTAATAACACTAGAGAACTTTCCAGTGTAATGCTACTAAGACAATTCATAAAAATAGAACTGAAGAAAGAGACATACAGTGCAGAAAGCAAGAATGCTATTATCCAGGCATTTCTCCACAAACACTTTAGATTTTCTTCAAAGCCCTTTTGCAGTCAGATAAAGCAGACAAAAATGCAAGCCATTTTCCTCCTGAAGTCTAGCAAACAGGATTTTAATCACTAAGTGGAAAATAACTAGTAGTTAATAATGAACAATATTAGGAAAACTCCCTCCCCCCATTTCAGACATCTATACTAATAGAAACAAAGGATATCCTTTCTTTAAAAAACCTTTTCCTGTGGAGTCCCTTTTTCTTTAAGACTATATGTCTAACAGTGTTTTGGCAGAGGATGGATGAGCTGAATGCATCTCAGTGAACTGAATGCCTCTTCTATCAAAAGATGCAATTATTCCTTTTTAAAGCAGGGAACATATAAGCTTGCATCATTTTGCATATGTTTTTCCTCCACTGAGCAAAAGCAAATATAAGAGACTAATTCTTGCCATTAAAGGAGGAAATGTTACAAAAAAAGTATCGACTTTTAAAGTTCACAAGGACTGCTCTAACAGCCAGATTTTTTTCCTCTGATTCTGTGACAATTTCTCAGGAACTACAAAGCCAAAGTGTCCTTCAGACAACATGAAGCGGCCAATACCTGTTGTAGAAAGGCAGAAAAGACACAAGAGCGATCCTATTTTACATAAGTCTGGGATATATTCTTCCACTGCTATAAGATGATGCAACTTCATTAAATCAAGAAGTTACATGTACTTAAACTGGCAATGACCCCTTACCTTACAAAACAGTTTATTGTTCTACCCACAGCAGGTAAAGACTCTCTTGGTGTAGAGATACATTTTTATTGTTGTGCCAGTCTCTCACCTTACATAGACTGCCTTGTATGTTTAGCCCTGGGTTTCATTTGAAAGAAGATATTTTCAGACACATTAAGAAGAAAATTGACTTTTTTTTTTCTTACTTCTCGGCAGAAGGATGTTAAGTCTCTCCAGCAGCCACAACTACAAAGTGGTAAATTCCGAGTTTACCAAATTAGACTTAATTCCTTATTACTCAAGACACAGGAGTTTCTCCATAGCAATTACAGGCAAGTTACATCCCTTTGGGCAGCATAGGTGGAATAACAGGAAGAGAGATTCTTTTACTGCTTCTGAATTTGAGAGAAGTAGTTGCCTCCAAAGAGTTCATTTTGTTAAGGTCATTAATCTTTCCTAGTGCTCTCACCTGATTTCAACTCTGAATCTAACATTTAACCAACACAGCTCAAACCCCTGTGAAGAAAACGCAGCGACTTCCCGTTTCTCCCCTCTGCAGACCACTTTGAAGTTGTCACTTTCAAACATATCCACAATCCTTTATTTGCAAAAATCAGTCTTGAAAGATAGAAAAAGTACAGTCCAAGGGAAAGACATTTACTCTTAAATCATCCCCTGGGCTAGCATCTGAAGATACTAAAATAGAAAAGCACTAGAAATACCCATTTCAAATAGTTGCCTCCTCTCCTCCATGCAGGTGAGAGATCTTCCAGAGACCCACGTAGACTGATGGAGATTGAACTTTTTTAATTGGCTAGCATTACGTTACCTCAGACTAGCAGACTGAAGGGATAGGTGCAATGGTGTAGTCCAACATACCAGGCTTCACAGTGCCAAATACCCTTGAAAGGACAATTTATATCCACATGAAATTGATCTTTCATCAAACAGGCAGTTTCATATACAAATTTTAATAATGAAATAAAAAAGGCTAGAAGAATAAAGATAAATAGAAGCTGCAGCTTCCCTGGATCACCTTTACATCCATTTTCCTTAATATTTAAACATCGTAGTCTTTGTAGTATGTAGAATTCACTTCTTCCTACCTGTGTACCAAGAAAGGCTGACCTAACCACAAGGATTTTTCCCAAGCAGTTCTCAACTATGATAAAGTGTAAGCACAATACAAAGGTCTTTCATTTCCCTTGTGTAGTTTATGTCGGAGGTAAACTGCACTTGCTTTATTACACTGAAAAATGCAAGTGTACCCATTGCGCATAAACAAACTCAGACTTTGATACTTCTAGTTGCATAAAATCTTTAGCACATAGAAAAGCACTATCCAGTCAATTATTCACTTACACTTGGATGAGTTTCTGCTCAAATCTTTAAATCACACTCATCTACATAGTTTTTCCTGCATATTCTAACCACATTTCCTCTTGTGCTTTCTTTTGAAATTCTCGAGGCAGCCTGATAAGCAATTCCATCTTCTGCCATGAACTCAAAGACTGTATTTTGAAATGTCTGTCACCTATATTTTTGATTTGTAACTCTTTTTCCCCAGATTTTAGATTGATTTACTTTGAAATTGAAAGCCTGTTCTTATCACAGTATTTCACTCACAGCCCCCCTTTAAAAGAATTAAAGAGGAAGAATCAAAAGAGCTAGATTTATGATAAGCTATAAACTATGCCTTGACCAGTCATATGATTATACCAGTAGAAGTTTTAATTTTTTTTTTCCTCTCAATGACATACACCCAGGATTGGCATAAACAAGTTTTCATCAGCAACAAAACAAGATTTAGGAATTTCACTGACATAAGCTGATCTCTAAAAGCAAATCTTTTTGAGAGGTGCACAGAAATGTAGGTAAGTTTAGGCTGGAAAAGTGCATTTGGTTTTTTTTATCCTAAAATACAAGGGGCATTGAGAATCTTACATAGCTTGGTCATATCCTTTTCCTTACTTTTGTATTCAGTTGCAAATCTCCTGTGGTATGAGTCACATCTCTCTAAAAGCATGCATACAGTAGTCAGCAGAATCCCCTGACTGTATTAATGCACCAGAAAGAAAAACTTTTTTGTTCCTAAAATCACCTTGAAAAAAGGGGTTCAAGAGTCATCAGAAGAGACACAAAGTCCATTAAAAATAATCAGTAGTTTGAAATTAATGTAGTTATGAGATGTGGAAAGAGTATCTGATTGGAATGCTGATGTTCTAAATCAAGAGTCTCAAAAATAAGAGGGCTGAGCTGGCAAATGGCAGCCCTGCTGTAACTGAAATGTACTGTCTTGCTATATTTAAAGACAATACCTCAACAGTTAAGTATTAAAACATTTTGAGAGAGATAAATAAGTGTAAGACACAGGCAAATATCCTTGGTTATTTAATCATCCTGAAAGCAGTGTGGAAGTGTGAGGGTGAGTTCAAAGGTCAAACTCTTCTTTCAGCTTCTTGCAAAGAAAAGAAAGCCCATTCCACCTTAGGGAAAGGGGGGACTGTTCTTTCCATATGCCAGCAGTACTCACAGCATTTCATAACACAGGAAAGAGGGAGTGCATTTGCATATACAGTGCATAGAATCTTTTACTAAGACAATGAATTCCAAATCAAGATTCTGGTTAGAAAGAGTTGGGACAACAAAAAGACCCAAAGAACAAAGGGAAGTTAAAATGTGCTTAACATTCCTCCTGAATTTCTTAATTACAAACTCTCAGATTTTTGTGACTTGAAATTTCTTGTAATAAGTGTTTTTAAAGTCTAAGTGAAATCCACAGTTCCCTTTTGAAATTATTTCCCCCTGATCACAGTAATAATTTAGCACTTTGTTTGTATAAAATGATATTAAACAAGGTTCTACACGACAAATACTGTAGTAAGGGAAAGAGACTGAAGATTAGCAATAAAGTGCTCAAAAAGGAATTTTTGTGTGAACTAATGAAAGAGGAAACCGAAAAGTAACTTTTTGTGTAAGACACTCTGATAAAAGGTGCTAAAGTTTATTACCTTCCTCTTTCTAGCCCTTACCCCAAGTCTTGCTTTCCCCACCCCTTCCAAAACAAGGCAAACAAAAAAAAAAAAAAAAAAAAAAAAAAAAAAAAAAAAAAAACCGGGGGGGGGGGAGGAAAGAAAAAATCCACTCCTCTAATCCAAAGCCTGGAAGCCATTCTCTAAAGACGACTTAATATGAAACTTTGTTTACAAGATACAAATATAGCCTTCTTACCACATTCAAAAACAGAAAACATCCACTTATTTAAGGAAATGTTTTTTTCTATTTTGATCAACAAGGACATAGGTATTCATTTTAAATTTAAATTTGGCCCCAATAGTGCCATATGAACGCTTTAAACTCATACATGATATGCACTGTTTAAGAATGTTTAAACAAAGGAAGTAGGAAAAGCCTCAAAATACACAGCAAAACTTAATGGCTTCAATTTTAAAATATATACTGATTGCAGCATGGCAAAATTATCCTCATATGCTTACAGCTAGTCTTCAGAAAGAATAAATGCAGTCAGTGTACTAATTTGTCCCACTGGAAATTCTGTATAAAACATCTACCTAAAATAAACAAGGCTTCGCAGCAAGAATCGTCAGTTGCCATTAAGGACACACCTTAAAGTTCTTACCACACAGTAACTAAACAAGTATAAACTAGTGGTGACTGTTTGCTACTTTTGTCTTAAAAGTTAATGAGATCAATTCACCCCTCAGTACCAGATCTTCAGATAATTTTCTCAAAAATGCAAAAGACAAACAACCCCCAAACACCAATATCCATGATTTGAATGTCTGATGTTTTATCAGTGTCTAAGGTTCTTATAAAGACGAACATAAAGATGAACATTTAAACCTGACACCACGTAACACTAAAAGGTAAAATGCTTAACTGCTGAGAATACTAGTGCTCTGGTACTGGAAGGCAGCTGTTGTTCTCCTGCCTTTTCTTTTGTTGTGCTTAATCTCATGTCAAGTCATTCAACCAACTCCAAAGCGATGAAGACATAATTGAAAACCTTAACTAAAAAACTGATCCACAGTTCTTAAATAGCTGTATATACCGTTTAACGATTAAAAAAGCCTAACATATAAAACAGCAGCAGTAGAATTTAAATCAGCAACTCTGGTGCATGTATAAGAGTTGCTTGGCTGTAGGCCAAGCCAATCAATAACCATTGTAATAGCCATGTTTCTAAAGTTATTTGTTTTTCATATTCACCAGCCTGAAAACTTAAAGCCAAAACTCATGCTGATTTCAAGAACGAGCTGCAAAATATAAAATCCAAATATTTTGAGCAGAATTACAATACTGCTCATTAAAAAAATGTTACAGAAAGATTAGTGATCACAAAGCCACATTCCTGCCACAGATCTTAAAATATTGACTCAGTTACAGAACTAGTAAAGGGGAAGAAGAAAAATACCTCCTCCACCCTTTCCCTCTTCCCTCCCCCTCTGCCAAAGAATGTAGTTTATCCTACTTATTTGAAATTGTCCTTTTATATTATCCAAGGAAACGTTTAAACCTTAGTGTGGACATCACAAATTAAAGTATTAGTCGTATTCCCAAGCCTACAGTTAATAAGAGCTCCTAAGAGCAATAAAACATGGCGTTAAAGCATTTGCAAGCCATTGTCATAGCACTGTGCTCTGATACCTTTGCAGACGCAAAACCAGCCCCCACCAACCATGTAAGCACTGGTCAGCAAGTCAATGCCTGCTATTCAACTTGTAGTTAGGCGTTTTATTTCTGTGTCTTCCAGATCATATCACTCTTGCATTTCAGGGGCTAATAAAATGTGAAGAATGATATGCTCCTTCTCTCTCCTTGCTTCTGAAACTGCGTTATTTCCCTCTCTTCTTTTTCACATATTCTTACAGAAACTTCCCTTTTCACATACTTCTATAAGAAAATATTTCACTGCATCTACTTCAGTTCCCATTTCTATTTTCGATTTTCACTAGATCCTTCTGCTACTGCCTCCCCCTCAAACCCACTGGCAGAAACTGATGTAGTTTTAAAGCTCTCAAGGTCATTTCAGAAATTAAAAAAAAAAATGTTACCTTAAAAAACATTTAAACACACAAAACCCCTAAACTAAACTCTTTTCAAATTCAAACGCCCTTCATCAGCAGATCAATAACCCAACATAAAGATTTTTGTTCACCACCACTTCAAAACTATTACACTTCAATTCAAATACTTACAGGGAGTCACACAGCACATTTTATGGGATGGCTCATTAGAGCACACACAGACCTTACTTTGGCTGCAGGTTTTCTGTGTGGGAAACAAATGAACAAACAAAAAATACACACACACACACACAGAAAGTCCACTGGGTATCACGGAACAGGAATGAAATCCAATCTCTAGATATTCTAGAATTTGATTGTCCTCGCTTGGCAACCTCTTTTGTTGCTTAAGAAGTCAGTTGAGACTTAATTATTTATTTCCTAAACTTCCTATTCTCCTTTAAAAAAAAAAAAAATAAAAAAAAAAAAAACCACGATGCCAAAGAAATTATCAGTAAGGTTTCAGTCTTTAGAAGACAAAGGTAAACGAAACAAAAACTGGCAAAACGGATCAATAAACTTTTCATTTACAAGCCCCCCTTCCTCCGCCCCATGAGCCACTTACTACAAATCCTTCTTCCAGGAACCTCTTTTGACTCACAAAGAAATAAGTCTCTTCTCGCTCCCCCCCATCACCCTGCAGAAAAGCACCCTAAAATCCCAGGCTCGACGCCTGGAGTATTGAAAAGCAAATACCCAGGTATAGGAGGGAAGTTTCAGACACCTACTTGTGCGGGGGCAGCCGGGGAAGGGGACGTGATCCTGGGGACAGCGGGAACTTTGGGGCTGGGAGTGAAGGAAGGCGGGAGGGTTTCTCCCTCCGCGCCCGCCACCTCCCACTGGCCAAGGAGGGGGTCTCGGTACCTGCTGCTCAGCCACGGGGGCACGGAGGCTGGCTCGGCCCAAGCTGGCCCGGCTGCGGCACACCTGGCCCCCCCGTCCCTGGCCCTTCCTACCCCCACCCAGGGACCCGCGTCCCCCCACACACCTGCCCTTCCTCTTCCTCCAGTCCCCCAGGGGCGGTCAGTGGCCTCGCCAGCCTCCCAGGCGCCGGGACAGCACGGGGATGGGCGGCCCTGCTTGCTCGGGGGGGGCGGGGGCTGAGGCATTGAGGCCCCCCCCCTTTTTCCTCACAAGGATGGGAGAGTGTATACCCCCAGATCCCCTCAACACGTCCCGGAAGGCAGCTGCCCTCTCACCCCCCCGCGGTCAGTCACACAACCAGCACCTCACGGCAGAGACCGCCCCGAGGGGAAGGGGCTGCGCCTCCCTCAGGTGCCGCTGTGAGGGTGGGAGGGGGGGGGCAGGAGGAGGACAGAGCGGCCGGAGCCCCTTGGAAGTTGACCCCCAGCCCTCCCTCACCTGTGCCCGGGCCGCCTCCCCCGGCCGGCATCCTGAGGTGAGGGCGGAGGGCAGAGGGGACGGCCGCCCGCGGTGCCGCCGGAGCCCGGACTCGGCGGCGCTGGCGCTCGTGGCACTGTTTGTAAACCGCTCCCGCGGCAGCTGTTG